>JBAMAX010001087.1:0-108691 GCA_037043745.1 Chymomyza amoena
AGTTATAAAAGATTTTTGCACGATGTGGCCAAAGAATGGATAAGAGATAATGGTAGAGATAGTGTTGAGTTCCCAATAATCCTGATGATCCAGTACCCAGCACATCTTCTACATGTAGAAGAATCGATTTTCCAAATAGATTATTGGATACAAGAAAACATAAAATTAAAAGAATATTTACGGGAGGCAAAAAAAAGAACCCCCAAAAACAATGTTATGTTTGTGCTTCTCACAAGAAGAAGAGTTTAACCTGCTTTATGTGTGAATATTGCGACGTGCCCCTTCATAAGGGAGAATGTTTTTTTAAATATCACACATTTAAAAAATTTTAGTGTTAGAAAATACAATAAAATATTTTATACACTACTACTACTACTAAACTACTTCTGTATAAAAATGAATTTGCAAGTATTATATAGGTTTAAAAAACAATAAAACATTTTTTTACAAAATATCTATTGGTTTATAAACGTAAATTTGTCAATATAGTTGACATTTTGAAAGGTAAACAGATAGGGTAGGTTGTGTTTTAGTACAAAACTTTTGATAAAATAAAATAGAGTATAGTTGTAAGTACTATATTACCAAATTTTATTAAAATCTAACCATTACTTTTGCAAATATTATTTATTTTGGATCGCGCAATTTTTGCTTGTTTTGCAAGAAATGCCCGCTACGCAGCATAGTTTCATATACTAGGCTACCCGCTTAAAGTGTGTTAAGAAAAAACACTCGTTCTATAATTTCCATTTGCAATGAACTGGAAATGTGACAAGGAACAGTAGTGTATCGTATTTCGGGGTTTCGCTTATTTGGTGACTTATCGACACATGCCCTCAAGTGCCCACAATATTATTTTTATGATAAACTAACTGAGACTGGGCTGGGTTGTTCTGCAGCACTTCAGGCGCACTTCCAACCTAAAGTATACTCATGTAAAAACCAAAATAGCCTGAATTACTTTTTACAATTTAAAGGTAAAAACTGTGTATAGTAAAAAATGCGATATGTCTTGAACTTGTGTTTTTTCCAGCTGTCTATATTTATTTATTAGTTCTTCGCATTGTAGAATTTATGGAAATCCATTTTATTGTCAGACAATAATTTTGACGTTGGTTTTTTTCAGTTCACAAAAACGTGTTTATTTATTACAAAAGGGCTGACATCGTTTGGAGCGCACTCCTTTGTTTTTTACTTTAAATATACACCCGTATGTACACACATTTATATGTATGTATAGTATGTGTGTATATTTGATGTTGGGGCTACATCGTGTCATCTGTGCAGGAGGTGATTTTTCTATTTGATAGTTGACAAGGCAGGTCTTTTGAGAACGGTGGAGTTTGTAATTGTGCTACTGTTAATAATTGAAGGTACAGTCTTGTACATTGAGTATAAACGCAATGCGTTTTTTAATTAAAAAAGCAATTAAGTCTTCGGATTTCTGAGCCAAATAACACTTTTGTGGGAAACCGTTTCTGAGAAAATTCAAAGCGTTAATTTTTACACCTTTTAAAAAAAAATTGTTTTGAAATCTAAAGTATTTTTGCAATCTAAATCCGTTAGGGTTGCAAAAGTTTACCTGTAAATAAATAATTATGCATGTATTTGAGTTTTACATATAGGCTTGGTTAGGCTACGCCGGTCGACCCCTGGGGGAGTCACACGAAGACTGCATAGTCTTTAGTGGAACCATAGGATGCGGCTGGTGTAAAATGCACATTACTCTTCGAATATGCGCGTATGCTTGGCGAATGCCAATAGCTTTTGAGGTGCCCTGTCGGCTGCCTCTTCCAGTGGGGCAAGCCAGGGTTGTCTTAGATATTTACGTCCTGATGAGGTGCACCAGAGTCTCTTTGACCTCTGCTTCCTTACACTTCCTACATTTATCGCTGTTGGTAATGCCTAGCTTCTTAGCGTGAGTTGCTGTCAGACAAAGATCAGTAAGCATGCCCACTATGAGCCTACAGTCTCTTCTTGGGAGTTTCAGAATATATTGGGCTAGTCTGTTATTGCTTTTCTTGCACAAAGTGCGAGCTATCTTGCAGTTCGTTGTGTTTTAGCACCTTCTGTCGGATCTGGTTACAGCGTCTTCTTCTGCTTTGTGATAAAGCGTCCCTAATGGAATCTTAAGATCCTCAAGTGACGGTTGCTTTAATAAAGCACCTTCTTTTGCGGGCCTGTCAATTATTTCATTTCCAGCAATGCACTGGTGGCTGGGAACGCAAAAGATGCACACCTGCTTATGGGTGGTTAGCTCAACTAATGTGTCCCTACTTGCCAGTACACCTTTGGAATTGATGCTAAACGCTAGGCGAACACCTCCGCCTGGAAGATGCTACAGTGGTCCGGTAGAAGAAGGAAAGGTACCTCCATGGGTGGGTCCATACAGTATACAGCGGCCTCAACACGGATTCCATTTTGGATCCGTCTGTAAAAATTTGTATGGCTCGTTGGTTCATGCCGATTTTCCAGTCATCCGGTTCCATTAAAGCGACTGTTGTGAAAAAGTTGCTTACTGAGGTCCAGTGGCGAAGCGAGAGCGTTGAATGTGGGGGTGATGAGCCTCAAAATACCGACTCGATTTAACAAATTACCGACTGCGTAAAAAGTAATTGGGTAAAAGTGATTAGTGAATATCCGAGATTTCCTGACTGCTGGATATTTGGGGGGTGTCACACGCCCCACACCCCCCTCACGCTTCGCCCCTGTTGGGTTCATATAGTCCGTGCTATTGTATGTTACCCCTGCAACTTTGATGCACAAAGCCTTTGTGCTGCTCTCTGTGCAAATAATCTGACTTGAATGTCTAGGGGTGGACTCCAAGTATAACTTCATATTGCAGTTGTAAAAATTATATTTTAAATGCTCTTGGCCTCACTGCATAATACATATATTGGATTTCATGCTTCCAAACAAAATTTCTTTAACATGGCTGACACATCCATATCCCCATCATTTGAACAAAGCAGAGGTGTGCTCGCTATTAGAACCTCACATCCTACTCCCAATCGACTGCAGTGACATGCAATCTTCTTCAATCAAGCTTGTCATCGGGCGCACTATCCTACTGCTTCGGTCATTTATTCCTATCAGTTCACCCAAATCCAGATGTCAATGTTTAAGCTATTAAGTTTTTCTGTAAGGTCAGGAAGGATAGGGAACGTAAATATGTGGCAAAATTAAAAAAATTTACAAACATATTTTTGGTCAATAGCTTCTGAAATTGAATAGGTAAGGTTAGGTTACACCAATTGATCCCTGGAGGGAATATTCACGCTTTCCACCTTCAATGGGCTGACATCCCAGGCCGAGTTGTTGCCTTAGAGCACACCAACGCGCGGGGGTTTCGTTGCATTTTGTTCTTGGGAACCACCTACTACCAGGCACCTCTGACCACGACTCCAACGTAGCAGCCCCAGACTTGGAAATCCAGATACTGCTGCGCTGTTGGCTCTGTTAGACCGTGCACTGTCCCAAGCGTCGAAGGAGGACAAGTGCCTGACTCCAGTGCTTGAGTAATTACGCAGTCCATTGCCCAGCCAGCACCCTCTTGGAGGGTTCAGCCACAGGATTTTCCACAGCCAAAATGCGTATAACTATAGTAGTATAAAAATAAAGGCATGGCTTTAACTATATATTGTAATCTATTCTTTTTATGTTGTGAAATTTGGTACATTGACAAGATTATTTTAAATTGTCTCCTTATAACGCCTTTATAGTTGTATATTTAAAAGCACGAACCATTTTTTTTATTATCACTCCAACCGAAAAAGGCTTTTCTGTATATAAAGTTCCTTCCTTACCTTCTGCTAAAATATCCAGCTTGTTACCTCAACTCCAAACCTAGGCCCAGTCCCAGTTATACTACTTCATTGTAAGACGTCCGTACATGGAAGAAAAGCATATGCAAGTATTTTTTAGAAAAATTAAGAATAATAAAAAATACAGGAAGGAGCAACGCTCTACGTAAATGAAAAAATAATGCTACGAAATGTAAAAATAACATCAAGAAATAAGTAAACTTAGTGCACAACCTGCCCCTGACCTGCCGCACCGCCTCCGCTTTACTTCAACTTCCGCAAGCCATGCCAAAAACTTTTTACTTTTTTACAATTTTTTAAGAAAGGGAATATGGGAATATGTTATTTTTAAATAATGAAATTGATTGTGGGAAAACATTTGCTAGGAGACAAACTGAGTTTGCTACAAAGTTAACTTATCCTCTGCATATAGCTTCTTTATTAAAGCGCATTAAGAGAACTGCATCATGGAGCTGAGCTCCTCGGACGTGCCACGTTGCATGCATCAATGATTGCCTGATTGAAAACTCGAATGTGGTCGTGTCAACAAGGCTATATTAACGGGAGGGAGCCCTCTTCTCTAGTAATTAATTGCGTGTCTATGGCATTGAGGCTCTATTTAAATTTCATGGACTGTGGAAAAATAATGTATTTCCGTTTCTGGTTAAAGGCTGGTTGACTAAATTGATAGTTGCTAATGAAATGCGTGGGAGATTGGATTGTGATTACAATGGAGAAAAGCGGGTGCAACTTTTAGGTTGGTATTAGCTGAGATATGTCGGACGATTTACTTCCAATCTGTTCGTCTTGCAATCTGCTGGACTCTCTGCTTATGAGTTGTTGAAATATGAGCGCGACTACAAAGAATGCAAGGCCCAAAACCGACTTAGAGGAAAGAAAAAAAAAAACACATTGCGTTGTAGATCGTGTGCTCCCCTCCCTGCAGTTGCAATAAAAATTGCATATTGAATAAAAAAAATGCATTTGAGGGCGTGTACTGACTTGTTAAAATTTTTACTACTCTCCTCTCCTTTTTGTGACGCCTCAAATTGTTTATGTGTACAGTCAATTTGCTGTCAACTATGGATGGAGCGCACAACATGTGTTTGGGTTCGAGTTTTGGGATCGAGCTCGGGCTTATTGTGGCTGTTGTAAAATGTCAAGAGGTCAAATTGAAAACGAATCAGTCGCACCAGCAATGACACTTTTCGAGTTTGAAGCAAAGTTTGTTTAAATTAACTTGTGCTAGAACGTGGAATATACTACAACGATCCTTATACAAACCTGATGGGACGCAAACAATCCATTCGTATATCAACAATACATTTGACAGTTGTGATTTGGTTGTACTTGTTTATATGATGGAGCAACAGTAAGTGACAAGTTGAAGTTGGGATTGTTGGGATAGAACATATCAAATTTCAAATTAAACATATGATGCTAAATGTCACGATTTGTGATTGTTGATTATAAAATCTTCGCATCCCTGCGCAATTAACAAATAAGGGAGATCCGAAAAGGGTTGTCTTATAACAAATTCTGATCTGCGACCTGTTGGATCGGGTTAGATTAGGTTGAATAGGCGTCTCAGATAGTGACTCAGATCACCCAGAGACCATGAGATCTACTGTGTTGCCTAATTAAAAGAAGGGGAGAAAAGGAATTGAAGAAAGGGGGAATTGGGAGGAGGATCAAAAACTGTACATACGCTAAATCTCTAATGTTGCAGAACCATTTTGAGGATTCGAACAAAGCAGCCTGGGTAGACTACCCAGATCCTCAAAGAATGGTTTACCCAGCAACTGGGTTCGTCGGAATTATCGCATAGTAGGTATTGTATGTTTTCTGTCTCTTCCTCAGCTCTGCAGCTGCGGCAGAAATCGTGATGGGGAACGTGCAACCTCTCAGTCATATTGCCTATGGTGCAGTGCGCCGTTAAAACGCCTACCACCATCTTAGATCCGTTTTTGCGGAAGCGCAAGAGTTCAGATGTTTGTTTTGGATCATATATCGGAAAGAGTGCTGGGGAGATGCGACAACCGTCTCCCTGATTTGCGATACGACGTCCTGTAATGGTCTTTTTATGTCCGTTATCTGCCAGCGATGAGCCGTTCCTGGTGCACTCGTCCACCGCCTCGTTACCATGGACACCTGAGTGACCCGGAATCCAGCAAAGGGTTATTGAGAAGTTATGGATACGGTTGAGCGCTAGCGTCGTGTTTAATCTTTATGGTATGCGATGACAGAGCTTTAATTGCAGTCTGACTATCGACAAGAATTACAATGTTCTGTGCACTTCCGTCCAAGGTGCCAATAAGTCTAGCCGCTTGGCAGACTGCGTATAGCTCCGCTTAAAAAACGCTACACCAGACGGGGAGGCGGAATGAAAGCTTCGTCGAAAGCTCTTCAGAGAGCCCTCATCCATCTTCGAACCATCAGTATAGATCGTCAGCTCGTTCCCTTTTAATGGGGTTTTTTGCATCCAAAAGTATTGTGCAAAGTTAAAAATTTCATTTAAAAATCGCTGCCACGGCATATGGGCGTTCCACCGTTCTACTCATGTTACATAAAATAAATACAATTATAACATATGCATATTTTTTCAGGAGTAATTTATTAACGTTTTTTTTATAATAAATCAACCACACCGCTTGCTCAGCAGTACGTAGAGGAAACTGGATAAACATGGAACGGTTGGCAAATTGCTGTTTAAAATAAAAACAAATTTTTCGCTGCACATAAAATATTAAATTTTCAGTTTTTCAATTGTTGTTAAGCACATGTTGTTGTGCTCGGGTAAGAGCTGTTCATTTGAGTTGCAAGTTGATCACCCTAATTAATTTAATGGCTTTCCAAGAGGTGAGAAAAAAATTGTTGATTCATGGGCGATGTATATAGTACCAAATGCATATTACATGTCACTTAATTGAGCAACAAGTAGAAATTGTTAGTTGTTTTATTTATGACTCATAAGAATATATTATTCAAGTTTTTCATGAATCGATGGATACGCAATTTGCGTGTTAGGCAGAAGTATCCACAACCCACGCCAAAAGACAAATTACCTTAAAATTTGTGAAAATTATGTGTGTTAATATTCTGGCAAAGATTTGCATACATTTGTATGGGACATAAATTTATATGTCACGGGCGGAAATGGCTAAGTTTTCCCAAGAAATATAGAATGGTCCACTAAGCCGTCGAGACGCAGCGCGTCAGCTAGATGAGAACATTTCAAGATATTGGCGGCTGCCAGTGACGCTAAACTGTGCCCAAAATGGACTAATTTTAACAATGATGCAACTTGTCGTGCTCCGGCTCCGAGCTAACAAAGAAAAACTAAGGCGATTTTGGACGTGTGCCCAGTTTTATTTTTTTGCCAGCAGACAGCAATCGTTGTTCAAGGGGGGAGGTGGGGCAAAGTACATGCATATAAATGACAAACGCACAAGTGGTAAAATTTGTGTGTTAAACGTTTTTGAATTGACTTGACGTACTACTCGGTTGGTGGAAGCGTGGAAGCAGCTAGCCAGTGCCAGTGGTGGTAGCAAAGCGTGCGCCACAATCTAGGCGCTTGCCAAAAAAATAAGTTGTGGCCGGTATCCGCATATATATATTAGGGTGGCCCTTTTTGCAGCTTTTGCAACATCTGACGATTTTAATAATGTTACCGCCTTAAAAAGTTTCCTTTTTATCTGGCTATAGTATCTGCAATTCTTCCAGAATGACTCTCGAGCCCGGGCCCCTCCGAGAGCTCCGGGGCCGGGTGAATAAGTCCCAAATCCCCACCTCGTTGAGCCTGCCTGTTAAATTTGATAATTTTCATAATAATAATTTTCAGTTTTTCCGTTTTTACCTGTACTGTTCTACATAACATTTTTCAATCAAAAAAATTATAGATCAAAAAGTCTTATGTGTCTTCAAAAATAATTTTATTTGGTAAGCTTTAAAAGTGATTAAATATTTTACAAACTTAAAAAAATTTTGGTATCCTTAATGACATGCTAAAACCGAAAATGCTGTCAAAAAAATGTATTATTGAAACAGGAAAAAATGCTTCTACTTAGGTAGGTAGGTTAAGGCAGCAGGGTTAGATCAAGAACAGGCTCTTTATAATACCCATAATGGCAGAAAGTGATAAGGATATACATAGAATAGACAGAAAAAATTAGCAAAATAAAAAATGCGGAAAGTGCCAGAACTTGCTTAACGTGGGACTCGAACCTGTTACCTCTGAGGCTATAGTCTAGTGCACTATCGCTCTATTTAATAGCAAGTATCTCTGGTTGTTCTAAACTAATTTCGATAATTTTTCTTTTTGACGGTAGATACAATCCATTATATTTGGAATACGTTTTTGTGCAACTTACGGTTTGGTCGTTATTTATGCATTCATATGCAAATTTTCTATGACCTTTAACGTTCGCGAACATCAACAGTTTTTGGTTCGTCTATACATTGTCCAGGCGCTATATGCAGGTAAAAAGAAAACTTTTTAGGCGGTAATGTTATCAATATCGTTGGTTTCCAACTTAGCCATAGTAGTGGGTGCCACCCTAATGTACATGTAATATGATACAATATTGTCCCTGCAGTAGCTCGGAGCCATATAAGTGGCTACAACTACTATAAACGTAACTAGTTTTTGAATGGTTAAAAAAACAGCAGCTGCGGGATAGGAAAAAACGGTAAAGAAGAGCCTCTTACTGTTAAATTTGTAACGCTCAATTCTTACGCTTTCTCAGAGAGTGATTCTATTTAAACTCAAAACCAGACCATTTCTTTTAGGAAAAAATCTTTATTATTCATATTAAATTTATTAGACGATTACAGTGTTATAGATAGTTTGAATCTATTTTTCTGTTGCTTTTAGCTTAAAACCATATTTATCGATGATATTCACTAAAGCAATATTGGATAACACAGGTCTACAAATACAGGGGTCATGTGAGTTGTTGGAAAGTTAAGGGTTATTTCCGAAGTAATTTGGTGCGTAGAATCCGAATCCGGCGTCAGAACTGGCCCATCACGTCAGGATTTTGAGATATTTGAGGTTATGTACCCAAAAAAACGGCGTTTTTTCCTACTTTTGAGGTTATGTACAGGGCGCAAAAATTTTTTGCGGTCTTTCTCTCCAAATACATCACTTAGTACAACTCTTACCCTTTAATTTAAGGGTTCAAGAGATTAATTACGATTTTTTTTCGCAAAGTTATGGCTTTTCGAAGTTACGAGATATATCCCTTCGACGTCATTAGCATTTGCAATAAGCCTTTGAGATAGCACAGGTCAACATGGTTCAGTTGTTGGAAAGCTAAAAGTCATTTCCGAAGTAATTTGTCTCTTGAACCCTTAAATTAAAGGGTAAGAGTTCTACTAAATGATGTAATTGGAGAGAAAGACCGCAAAAATTTTTGAGCCCTGTACATAACCTCAAAAGTAGGAAAAAACGCCGTTTTTTGGGTACTTAACCTCAAATATCTCAAAATCCTGACGTGATGGGCCAGTTCTGATGCCGGATTCGGATTCTACGCACCAAATTACTTCGGAAATGACTCTTAGCTTTCCAACAACTGAACCATGTTAACCTGTGTAATCTTTCAAAAAATTTTAAAATTCAAAGCACTCGTACTATGAAAATTCGGGCCACCCGAATTTTGTGCTCGGGACTACGGGACGTTGTTACCAAAACTGGGCTATGTCCGGGTTTTTCCGGGCTAGTTGGTTACACTAGGTATATAACAAGGCAAAATGCTGCTGCACAAAAAGTCAATTCTTGCTTTGTACTGGCATGTAGAGCTGAGCTCGATCTCCAATTTTCGATATCCGATCTTTTCAACCGATTCAAAAAAAATATTTTTATAATCAATTAATCGCACTAAAACGGTAGGCGCTAACAAATTAAAACCGTAGAGAATTATAGAAAAGGAAATCTATTTATATACAAAAAGAATATGTACTTATAAAAAATTCACTTAAAATTTCCATAATTCACAATAGAGAGAAAAAGAATTGAAAACATGATAAAAGAAAACAAAGAGTTAATAATTCGTTTCATTCAACGTTTCAAACTTAAAAAAATATATATATGAAAAATAAAAATTAATTCATTTGATATTTGTTAGCTTGTCAAAAAAAACCTAAAAATTTTGAATATATGTCAAAAATTGATCCGTCCCCAAAAACCACAAAATACATATTTGTCTAAAGGTAAAAAATATATTTTTTGGTCTAAGTGGATTTTTGAACATTAAAAAAACCCTATTTTGAAAAAGTGGCCGTCTCAAAATTATTTTTAGACCCATAGTTAATTGGGCAAAAATACTTAAAATGACCCAAAGAATCAATAATAATAAATAATAAATCGCAAAGTTGAATGACTCAAAAAGATCTATTTTCAATAAACAAACATTAATTTTATTATCAGAAAAAAGAAAAGATTAAATCGATTTACAATCGAATCGATGCTCAACTCTAATTTTGTACTGACATGTGTAAGTTAGCACGAATTTGGTAAGTGATAAATTTTTTTAAACAGTATTTGTTACACTTATTTAATATTAGCAAGTTACTACTTAGTGATTTACTTTTTTCAATATTGGATTATAACCTTTTAAATTTATCGGTTGATTGTCAATAAAATAAACATTCAAAAAAAAACACAAGTTTCCTATAATTGTTTTATTTTCAGCTTATATACAATAAATAACTTTTGTTTTATGTTTTCATTTTTATAGGTATGTACACCAAATAAGATGAATTTTTTATTTAAAGCTTAATTTGTATTACAAATAATTGTTTTTACTTTATTTTCAGTTTTATAATTATAACTTGTCATTTTTTAATAAAAATAAATTAAAACGTAGTTAACTTTAATTACTTTATAATGGACATTAATGTCAAACACATGTACGCAATTAAAAAAATCAACAAATTTTTAATCTAAGTCTATTGTTTAAGAGTTGTAATATTATTACATACTAAATAAAACAAAATAAAATAATATTTTCATTACCATATTTTTTATCATTGCCTATTGCAATGATTTTATATGAATTGGTTCGTGGGATTGTGAATATTGGTTTTTGTGTGAACATACTCCTCCGAAACGGCTAGACCGATTCTCATGAAATTTTGTGTGCTTATTGGGTAGGTCTTACAATCGGCCAACAATTATTTTTCATACCCCTAAGAGATAAGGGTTGCCACTCCTAACATTTTTTATCGACTATACCTTCATGGTGTGTTCACGGGCGCGAACGCCGCGAAGCCTTCCACACTCCTGTTTCGCGGCTTTCGCGGACGGTTCTGTGGTTTGTCTTGAGTGAACGTGAAAAAATAAAAAAAAAGACATCCTGTCGCCATTATAGGTTAACAATATTAGTGCACGAAAAAATTAATATCAGATACTGCTTAAAATTCCGAGAAGAAAACTACCAAATCTCCATCAAAAATGGTTAAAATGTAAAGATGGCGAGTGGTTGAAAATTTTATGATGAAATTAATCCACTCATTAGACGAGCGAGCGAAGCGAGCGTGCTGGAGCGCAGCGGAGGCCGGCTAGTAAACAATATAAATTAACTCAATATGTAAGCTAAAGATACTAGAGCGAGAGTTTACCCAAACGAATTTTTGTATTCTAGTAAGAAAGCAACCAGTTTGCTACCAGTTGAACATCATACCCAAAAATTCTGATTGCTTGCTATGACAACGCCATGTTAAACATACTAGTTAGCCAGTATGCAACAGTTTCAACGTCGCTGTAGGTGGGAACCAGGATTTTTTTTCATCATGGGCACTCTGGTACACTCACACTAATTTGGCAAAAGCAATACATGTTAAACTTTAGCAAAATCCATGGAAGCTGCAATTGTTCTTGCTGCTGGTAGGTAAATTGATATTTCTTTTAATGTTTCCAGCTGTTCACCTGGGTTAGTTTTTTAAATACCGTTTATTTATTTTGCAGTCATGGTGCGCCATGGGCCATGGACAGAGAATATTACAAGTGTGCAGTAGTTGTGCCCCACGCGACACAAACCAGAGAACCAGCACGGTCCAATCAAAAGCAATTTGCAAAGAACTCTATGGAGTAGTGAGCGAGGCAAAAACTGAATTTTTACAACACAAATTAAAAACATATTGTCAGGGAGCAGCAGGATTAAATACATATTACATACTCTACTAAAAATAACAAAAACGAACAGTTGGAGTTGGCCACGTACATAATTTAGTATAGGGAGTAGGGAGTGACGTCGTTCTGTGTGCAATTGTCAAGTGCCTCTGTACACTTGTTCAACTATTTGTGATCGTTGTTGTTGTTGTTGTCAAATGAGTTGCTTTAATAAATATAGCTCATACTGTACTTTAATTTCTTGGCACTGCCTGGAGTTGGATTGGAGTTCGTTGCGCTGGTGCTGATGCGTGGCAAAAAAATATGTGGCCATAAAAAATAGTGGTAAGGCATTCGACAGGCTCCGGATTGCTGCTTTGCTGCTGGCTTGTTTGCTGCCCGCCTAGGGCATCCAGAACAGACTTACACCATGTGTGCTGGAGATCGACAGTTTGTGCATACACCGATTTGTAAGCGAGTGCCCAGTAGGAAATTTAGTTCGCTACTACAATTTATGTGTTAGGTAAATGTTAATATATATTTTAAATAATCAAAAATTTTAATAAAAAGATTAATTGTTTAGAAAACGTAAATTTTCAAACACATAGCAGATATACATAAATGCTCCTAGTGGGTTTGTAGTGTGACTCGCGCATAATTCCTGTATGTATATAAATGTACATATGTATGTATGTACAAACATGAAACTAAAATAACAGTATTCAACGAAAAACTCAAATAAAAAAATAAAACAAGCAAATGGAAACTACAACAACAAGTGACATACGGACGGAAAAGTGCGTTTGCTACTGATGGAGAGAGAGAGGGGAAAAGGCGGCGGTGAGGCAGCTAGAGGCAATGACTAAAAGGGCTGGCGAGAGACTTTGCCGATGAACGCGTTGATCGCGCGATTTGGGCGCACATGTGCCTCTTGTGCCCGTTGAGAAGGAAAATCCAACAGCAACGACAACGACAACACGGCACGGCACGGCACCGATCATGACACTGTTGCAGAGGCAGCGGTGGCGGCGGCGGCAGCATCTTAGCGCAGGACAAAATTGCCGCGTGTTTAAATAACGTGGAGCTCTATTGCCGAGGTTTATTATAGGAAAGATCGCGGTGCCGTAAACATCATAAGAACAAAAAAGAAGAAAATTGATTTTTTCAAAAACATACACATACAAAAAGTGACATTGCTTGTGCGTGTGTGTGTTTTGGGATTTCCCGTGCTGTTAGACAAAATTTTTTTTGGCAATTGGCCCAGCCAAAAAAGTGACAATATACTTACTAGTTCTTTTATTTGTGCGTGCGTGTGTTCGTCTATAAGAAAATTAAATGCCGGAAATGAAAAAGTGAACAGAAATCCATATAAACATGTCGTCCACACTAAAGACCTCACAGCTGCCGGTGACCATTGTCAATCACCAGGTTGCAACTACCAAAATGTACAAGGAGCACGGTTATTATAATGTGCCCATGTCGCCGCCTTTAAGTGCCAATTCAAAATCAGAACAGAAACACTTAACTGAACCAAAGAGCGAACTCTTCCCCAACTACAACAGCTTTGCCGGGGGAGAGTTGCAATTTCCGGACTTCTCACACTTGTGCTTAGCAGCCGAGACCCCTAACTCGGTGTTTAGTGATTGTCAAAGCAACGCCTACCGGGACTTTGATAAAGAGCAAGATGGTATTGTCTGCGCAGCAGAGGATCCAACTGGCTTGCCCTATCAGCAGGGTCAATATACACAGCTGAATCGCGAAGATGTTTTTCGATTTGAGCCAGAAGATATAGCACGGCTGACCGATGATGGCTGTGGTGCTAACTATGGCCAGTTTAATGGTTGGTCCACGACTACCCCTTACACACCAAGCAGCGCACAGCATAGCAGTTTGGCGACGACGACGACGTTGACGCAGCAGCGGGATGCTAATCTGGATATTGGTTACTTTAATTATGACGAAATTAATTGTCAATCAAAAAATCAATCGCCGTGTTCGTCACCACACCTGGATGCCTGGTTGAACTTCAGCCTAAGCGATCCGCAACCCATACACGAGCAATCTCCCAAATTGTGCAACATTTTTGAGCAGCCTCAGCTAAAATCGGAACATATTTCACGTTTCGAGTCGACCAAGCTACCTTCCATGAACTCCACATTTGGCACTCCAAAATGTGTGCCTGTTTCTGCATGCGGCAATTTCAGTGATTTCTCCAATTTGTATCACAATGAACCACAAAGTGGCGTCATATATGACGGATTTAATGATTATGCGACTGAAATTGATAAAAATAATATTTTACAAGACATCGAAAAGCCAAACCGTGAGCATAAAATTATTTGGGCCATTGATGAGCTGGATGAAATTAATGAAGCGCTGATGCTGGGCGAGCAGCAGGCACCAACGGATTGTCCGGAGCGAAAGCTTAACGAAGATAATTATGCCGTCGCTGACTGGTGCAGAATTGGCTCGCTTGAGCACTCCGTCGAAAGCGATGACGACTATGAGAATGACATTGACATTGATAATGAGGTCTTCGCGGCGGCGTCGTCAACGGCAAAGAACCGTGACATTGGTAATAAACCGGACGCGGACTCTGAGCGTGAGCAACTAGTCTGCCACTGGGCTGAGTGTAATGCAGAATTTGATCATCAACAAGTCTTCGTTGAACATATCGAAAAGTCTCATGTGGATGTGAGAAAGGGCGAAGACTTTTCCTGCTTTTGGATCGATTGTCCTAGGCGCTACAAGCCATTTAATGCGCGCTACAAACTATTGATTCATATGCGGGTGCACAGCGGTGAAAAACCGAACAAGTGTCCGGTAAGTTGAAAAGAACAAAAGCGAAACGGGCTAGACGCAAAGCAAATTTAAACCAAAAATTTAAGTATCATTTATCATAAAGTGACATACATATGTACAGACATATACTATCTATAGAATATATACATATACGCTCTCCTGAAAACTAAAAATGTGATTGAGTTATATGTTTTCCGCACGGGTTGACGTTTGATATGTCGCCCAGTCCGTCTTTGCAAAGGTGTTGATGAGAATGATGAATCGCAAATTGACTTCGCTTCCTTGTTCTGGTCGGTATCTTGAAACGTAGGTTCTGCAATTGTAAAATAAACAAATATATATGTACTAGTCATCCTGCCCAAGTTTTTTAAAGTGTTGATGTTAAAGTGTATAAACATCGTAAGATTCTCTAGTTAGCCTTTCTAGACAATCATAAGATTTTTGGATTAGTTGATTATATTAGTATATCTCACGAACCAATACACAATCACATCGCAATAGGCTTAAATCCTCCGTATTGACAACCTCTTCAACTCGCTCATGAGAACACCCGTAACACGTAAAACATTAACATCAGGTGAGGGTGACTAGAGAAGTCGATATATCCATGTCCGTCTGTATGATACCTAAATCTCAGAGATGGTAAGAGCTAGTGCAACCAAACTTTTGAGATAAGATCCCTTATAGTTTATAGTTTAGTTAGTGTAGCAAATTTGATTTAAGTCGGTTGGGTGTGTCATATAGGCCCACTAGGTCGGATCGGTCAACTCGTCTGCTTCTCGCTTTATTATGAAAATAACGTAACCAAATTTGAGAAATAAATATATTTTTGCAACGAGATGGTACAGGCCATCCCAAAATCGTCGGCGCTCGACTTTAACGTAAACCATCTTTTTTGCGGGCACATTTGTGGGTTTGCTTTGACTAGGATGGCATAATCCCAGCACACTCAAAATATCATTATTTGACGTTTTTAGTACCTATTTATACACGAGTTTTGCCGGTCATCGTTTTTATGCTTGCCATTTTGTGCCGCTGTATGCCAATTTTTGGTTTTTATGACAACAGCAGTTCTTAATATCCTCTTTTTTATCCTTTTCATTACAGTTTCCCGGTTGCAGTAAGGCGTTTTCGCGTTTGGAAAATTTGAAAATTCATCAACGGTCACACACTGGCGAGCGACCTTACGGGTGTCAGTATAATGGATGCCTTAAAGCGTTCAGCAATAGTTCAGATCGTGCGAAACATCAAAGGACGCACTACGACACGGTAAGTGGGTTTGACTGGGATATTCAAAGATGAGTGTGTGTGTGTCTGTTTGTGTGTCTGTGAGTACAATTTGTGACGCGTGTCAAAGGAAATTGATGAGTTTGCGATTCTGGGCATAGCATGGAGCTGAAGTTCTTACATCCGCACGTATTCACAGTTGGCACCAGCGCAGCTTAAAATTTAAGGACACTTACATACATAACCTACGAAGCATGGAATATGCACAAAACTGAATCACATTTCCAAAAAATATCCGCTGGTTCTCAGGCGTTGATTCTGTTTCTTGTGCTGATGGTAGAGCTGCCTACGTCACATTTCGCATTTCGTTGCCTGAGTGATTTATAGTTTTTTACGTGTTTGTAGTTGGTTCTGCCGGCAGGCAGAAACAGCTGTGGAATCAAAAGCGCACACGACAACCGGAAAAAGGTCAGGGCACTCGGCGAAATGGCATCAAGTTGAACAAATCGAATAAACTAAACGAGTTAGTACTTTCGCTAGTTTTCCATTCACACCAACTGCCAACTCCCACCCATATTTACATAGATCCAGATACACATATTACCACACAGTGCATTGACTGGGAACATGTGTATGCGGTTTAGTTGTTGAGCTTGTTTAACCCGCGGCCTCCATATTGTCAATAATACTAGTACGAACGATTAGAATTGGCAAATATCGAGCATTGGTATCGAGTCGACGCGTAAAAGACGGCACAGCAGGTTATGTTGCTTCGAACCATAGACAATCAAATTGGAATTTCTCAGCTCTTTCTGCTTCCCTCAATAATGCTGTGGCATCGCTGAAGCACTTTTGGGAATCGTCAACCTGGCCAGAACGATAACTGCAAGTGAAAATAATTAGATAGATAAGCTGAATCCCATTCTCAATGTTTCAGATCCCTATTAACCCAAATATTCCATTACATTCTACCAAGGTCTGTCTACTGGACTAACAACTCGAAAACATTGTAGTAACATTCAGACCTTTCTTTTCATTACAGAAGCCCTATGCCTGCCAGCTGGCTGGATGCACCAAACGGTACACGGATCCCTCAAGCCTTCGGAAGCATGTTAAAAATCATGCATTGCGTAATGCCAATGGACAGCTGGTACGCCGCAAAACGGCCAGCAGTGCTTCAAGTGCCAGCAGTAAGAAGTCTTCCAAGACCCGCCGCCATTCGGAGTCTGCGCTGGAAGGTGAACCAAGTGAGCAACGTCCACAACGTAGCAATAGTTGCAGCGAGGCACTGATTGGCATAAATTTTGACAATCCGCAAAGGCGAACAACAACAACAACAACCAGCCAAACAACAATCCTCAATGGTAGTAATACTGCAGCTAATAACAATTCAATGAACTTTAATGAGTTGTCCAATTGCATTGTCATCATTGAGCACAATCAAAACAATGTTACAGCAGCAACAACCAACAAGGAGAGCGGACACGGCGGGGCAACCGCAGCAGCAGCATCAACATCAACATCAGTAACATATGCCGGCATCAATGGCAGCGGCAATATGGCGCCTGCAACGGAAGCGGATGTGTTGAGCGTTTGCAGCAGAAGCAAATGCAGTGACTACAACAACGGCTCAAATGGCTACTGCAGCACCAATGAAAATATTAATCAATTAAATGAACTGGAACTCGAACAACTGCTGACGTCAGCAGCAGCAGATGCAACTCTGGCGGGGAACAACTCGACCGAGAGAGCGCCTGTTACAAGCTGCAATGATAATGTGATTAGTGGCGTCGGCTCTGCAGGAAATGGCAACAAATACCATTTGAGTGAATTTGTATCCTTTGAGTATGTGAAAAAGTATTTCATGGATGCCTACGAGTGCGTCGATGAAAATGTGGTACAGAATGCGACGGACACAGCTAAGCTCGCGGACACATCCAATTTGCATTTACAGGCACATCAAGCTGAGAGTAGCTTTGATATGTACGATTTGCAACAATTCATTTGAGCAACGATTTAAATTAGTTTTATATAGTAATAAGCAACCCACCAAAAAGTCAGCAATTTCGATTTCCAAAGATCTCAATTTCATTGAGTAAAGACTTTGCTTTGAAGTTAGCTTCAAAGTTAGCTAAAGATTAATATTTACTGTAACACAGTTAAAAAGAGTTAATGCTAATTTTATATTGTAAATATGTAGCAACTAATTAATTGTTAAAATTTTTAATTTTAATTTCTAACATGTAAAGAACATACCAAAAACCGTTCCTACATTTTTCCAGTGATTAGCAACGTCTTCCCTTAAAAAAACTGCCCAGTTGATCTTTAAATTTATATTTAAAAATAAAATAATATATCAAATAATATACGTTGTTTGATTAAATCCTAGTTATATGGTTACATCAGTTAACTGCTGGTCAAACCAAAATTTTTTTTTCATCCAAACATATTTAATTTCTTATCTTTTTTAATATCCGCATTAATGTGCTCTTCATAAAAAATAAATTAACGCAGCTTAAGTCTTAAATCATTTACAGCACAATCAACGCTTCGATTATGTTTGCTTGTATTCGTGGGCTCACCGCATCAGCCGCATTGAATCCTTGCCGGCAGGACTGTGTCTGTGTATTTGTGTATCTGTGTGTGTGTTGCTCACGTCTAATTTGATTTAATATCAGCAAATTAATTCATACACGGAAGCGAGAATTTTCCACTTGTCTTTGGCTGTGTGCATTTAAATCCATATGAAAAGCGCAGCCGATAATTAATTTTCATTAAATGAAATTAACAATATCGTATGGGCTTTATTTTGAATATATTTTAATAAATGTGACTGTGGTACAGCTCTTTTGGGTATATGTATATTTTTGGACAAGATGAACTACACTCCTACGAGGCAGGTTCGCGAAGGAGGTTGATTTAGTCACAATAAAACGTTTTTTCTTTCAATAATTATACTTTTAAGGTTTTATACTATATGTATATATGTGTTTGGTAGTACTTCCCAGCAGTAAAAAAATTCAGTGCGAACTGGTTCCCAACCATCCCGAAGTTGACACCGTGTGTCCAAAATCAATCTGATTGCATACTGCCTAATTAGTATTTTAATTTAATTTATTTTTTATTTTTGGGTATGATGTTCAACTGGTTGCAAACTGGTTCGCCTGTATATTGAACAAAACTAGTAGCTTTCTTACTAGAAAACATTAACATATCGGATTTTTAAATAGGGACGCTACAAAAGTAGACCGATAGGGACAGCAAACGACGCCAAATTTTTCGCCGTTCTCTTGACATTTCTCTTCAGTAAGGTTTGCCATTTCATCATGGAAAGATATACGATCCAACAACGAGTCAAAATTATTAAAATTTACTACCGAAATTCGGAGTCAGTGGCCTCAACTTTAAGAGAGCTACGTCCAATTTATGGTCGTCATAATTGTCCTGCCAGATCAACAATTGAGCGTCTAGTGGAAAATTTGAATCCACAGGCACAGTACAAAATGTTCCCGTGCAAGTGAGACAAAAAAATGCCCGTAGTGTCGAGAATATTGCTGCCGCTAGCGCATCAATTGAGGTGGGTCTTCCCAGTCTCTCACACTTCGTTCTCAAGCGTTGGGCATCATTGTGACGTCGTTGTGGCGAATTTTGCGAAAAGATCTTGGCCTACATCCTTACAAGATCAAATTGACGCAAGCACTGAAGCCTCTTGACCACCAGAAGCGTTGTATGTTCGTGAATTGGGCTGAGCAACAACTTGAAAATGATCCGGACTTTCATCGAAAAATCATCTTCAGCGATGAGGCTCATTTCTGGCAGAATGGCTTCGTCAATAAGCAAAATATGCGTTATTGGTCAGGCAGCAATCCACACGTATGAGTCACCATTGCATACCAAAATGGGCCGGCGGCGTCATTGTGCCGTATTTCTTCCGTGATGATTAAGACAGGCACGTTACTGTGAATGGGAATCGGTACCGCTCAATGATAACGTGTTATCTTATGTTAGACTATTTCTTGTGGGGCTGGGTCAAGTCAATTGTCTATGCCAACAAGCCAGCGACGATTGATGAACTTCGAACGAATATCGAACGTGAAATTGCACCAATATCACCCAATTTATGCTTGAAAACCGTCGAAAATTAGGGTTCAGCGTCTGGACTTCTGCAAGCGTGCCCGTGGTGGCCATGGAAAAGAATGAAATGGAGTTCCATACATAATGGCATCTAATGTACTTTCACAGGAATAAAGAATTTCATTGACATCCATAACCGATTTTGCTTTATTTAAAAAAAACAATTGAAAAACCCTTTATTAGGTTTGAGACACACAGTTTCACCTTCGGGGTGGTTGGGAACTAGTTTTTTTTTCTGTAGGGTTGTTGCAGTGGCCGTATATATAAGTACAAGCGATAATAGAGTTCTGAATGCCGGCTTACATTGAGCTTTTATAAGCTTCTGTTACCTTAACATTTTATGATAACATGTTATGTTATGTATTTTAAGAGCAGCTGTATGTTGCTTTACATTTATGTTTAGCTTAGCATTAATGTTTTACAGATTTTAACATATATGTTAGGTTTACATTGTTTTGACTTGTTTGCCTCCAACAAAGCAGCAGAGCCTTAGTAAGGCAAACGCTGTTAACACAAACTTGGTACATTGGATTTAATAAAGTATGTGTGTAATATTAATTTCCATTATGCTTATGATAGAGAATAAAAAATTCCGCTGTGTGCCAATTTTCTAGTGTTGGTCATTGCTGCTATGTGCTTTCTGTTTTCGTTGTAAAACACTAAAAATGTTTAGGGCTGGAACATTTAACACCGCCGTGGATGTGACAGTTAATATGCTGGCCGGGCCGGGAATGGTCTTCATTACAAGCTACAGTACACACAGCAGGCACACTTGCACAGGACATTGCAGAAACATGAACACAACAGACAACAACAAACCACAGACAACAACAAATAGCGACAACAACTGATGCAAAATAAACAACAACAACAAAAACAAAAATGTAAAGCAATTAAAAGCAGCGCAACACAACATACAACGAAAAATGAAAATTCACATAAAACATGAGCAGCAACAGGATCAGAAGGAGGAGCAGCGTCGGCAGCGGCGCCAGCAGCAAAGGCAATGAAAATGCAGGAGTATGATTTTGGCTTTTTGTTCTGCTGCTTCATAATGGACTGAAAGTTCTGGGCAGCTGGGCAGCGGCGGGCGTGATTTTGGGCATGGGATTTTGTTTGAGGTTAAAGTGCGAAAATTGCAAGCGGCGAATGTGTAGCATAATACACTGCAGGGGCTTAATATTTACAATCCCATTCAGACGCACCCATACGACGACATACTCGTACTCTACATATATTTTTATATAGAACACGTTTTGGGCAGCGTTGTTTTATGGAAATGGCGACCACTGGCTGGCAAGTAATTGTTATGCCAGTGCCGTCACTGAGCTAACAATTTATTTTTGTTAATCAGTATAGGGTTAACATAGACCACACAGCATGTCCTCGAAGGTTGCCACAACATGTACTCTACAGATTATATAGAGTTCTATGTCCCACTTTGGTAAAAATTTTTGATTTTTGCTTTAATTAAAAGTTCCTTCCTGTGTATGTACGAAAACATAAATACCAGTCGTTTTCCTAGCAAAGAATAGCAAATATTCCACACAATCATGCAGGCAGCCTTGTACGTGGCCACCAACTTGGGTTTTTTGAAAATATTTATGTGTATGTGTGCTGCGTCATACCAAAACCGCCACTGCGCACCGGAAGCGCGTTATTCAACATGGCGGCCACTGGCCACTCTCTGATAAGCATCTGTTACTGTTGCTGCTCTGCTCGTATTTCCAGTGCGTTCGCAAGTTTGGTTCGCAATTATGCAAATCAAAAGATCGCCACAGAACGATACACTGAAATTCCATGCATTTACAATTTTCTAATCAATGGAATTTTAATTTTAATTTATAAACGCCACTTCCGTCCGACAGTCCGACATGCTGTTCTATACCACCGGGCGGGCTGGCGGGCTGCTGCGGTCATTTTTCGTGCTCACACATATTTTCAAGGCTTCGTTTGGATTCGCAAAAGCGTTGGGAGGGGGGTTCGGGTAATTGCGCAATTTTGCGCTTGTAAATATTTATAATTTTATTTAGGACTGTACTTTAATTAGGTTTTGGTCGGTCGAGGGAGAGAGAGTGGGCGGGTGCTGACATTCGTAAAGGTTGGCAATAAAGCTTTTTGCAAAGAACTCTGCTAAGATAACTGCCCACATAACATAGCATTGCAGCAAACAAAAAATAATATGTTAATAATAAAAAGATAGCATCAGCTCTTCTGCAATGTTAGTAACTTATATGTTCCCATCAATAGCGTAAGACATTTGGATTAAAAAGTTCTACTATAAGCTTACTCTTTCGGTTGCTTCTTTCAATTTCAAAATAAATAACATATTTCGTTCATTGAATTTAAAATACCTCTTCCCTGTCTACTTGCATTGAGCTTTTATAGCTTCTGTTACTTTAACATTTCGTCTATCTTATGTTAACATGTTATGTTATGTATTCTAAGAGCAACTGTATGTTGCTTTACATTTATGTTTAGCTTGGTAGAAATGTTTAACAGATTTTAACTTATATGCTAGGTTTACATTGTTTTGACTTAAATTTTTTTATATATGGTTATTTGGCTCCAACAATACCCATACACTGTGCACATTTTTTATTTATCAACATAACAGATGGCGGCCTGCTATTTTACTCAACAGTTTGTACTAAAAAAATTAATTACCTTTACTTGCCGAAATATGTATGCAACAAAAGTTGTTGGTTGCTCTTCATATATCATAGCGCGCTGCAAAGTTTTTCCATAAGCGTAATTAGAAGGCTTACTACCGGGGCCTGGATGCCTGCTTAAAGTGTTTTCAGGACGTAAAATTTATGACAACCGCACATGCTGGTTGCCATCGCACTCAAACAACAACAAAAGCGAAGGCAGTTAAAGTCCTGGCAAAAGCTGAGGCAAGTACTCGTTAGAAAGTTTGTAAGGTTGTCGGTAAGGTTGGTGGTAAACGCGTTCTTTATGAAACAGCTGTGACGACGAAGAAAGATTTTCTAAATTGTTGCACTCAGGAAGCATGGACCATCCGTCGAGCTGCATTGGTGCTGATAAGCTTGAAGCTGTACACTAATAACACTCATACGCCACGTTGTGCACCGTTTTGTTACTGACTCGGCTTGACCTTTAGCATTTAGCTAGCTTAGACTTTGTTTAAAGTATTACAGCGGTCTGTATTTATTATTATTATTTATTTTTTTCTTTTCCTATCTCACTTCTCTTGGGAGCTTAGGGCCTCTACGAAAGTTTTCCATCAAACTATATTTAGCGCTGTATGTTTATTTGTTATGTTTTGCTGTACCAGTTCTTGAAGGGAAGTCCACCGCCAGGATACTTTTGGTCCTCTTACTCGTCTGCTTCCATGGAGATTCCAGTCTAGTGCCATCCATTTACGTTTCCTGATTTGGAAGTGGATACTCACGAGTGATATGCCACAGTTCTGCATTTGATCAACCACATCTTGCTACCGTCTGCAGTATTGACTTAACACATGAGGACTTTGAAATCAGCTGCGAGTCAAGTGAGGAGGTCCTACCACCGAGTCTGGAGGAGGTCCAACTCTCGATCAAGCGCCTTAAAAACAACATGAGTGCCGGATCAGAAATTTCTACATCGCCTCATGGTAAGAATTTGGGAAGAGAACTGTATGCCAGAGGACTGGAATCTTGGTCTCATCTGCCCCATCTAGAAAATGGGCGTTAAGAAGGTGTGCCAAAATTATGGAGGTATATGATTGCTGCACACAGCGTATAAGGTCTTATCCAGTGTCTGAAGCCATATATAGCTGGCACGATCGGAGATAACCAATGCGGTTTCAGACCAGGCAAGTCAGCTACGGATCAAATCTTCGCACTGCGCATGATCCTCGAGAAGACGCTAGAACGCAACATCGACACCCACCACCTGTTCATCGACTTTCGACAAGCATACGACAGCATAATCAGGGAACATCTTTCTCAACATGCTCATAAGCCTTAGCCAACTGACGCTCAAAAATGCAACATGCGCAATTAAGGTTTGCGGAGGTGCATCAGTTCGCCACCACGAAAGGCTTCCGACAAGGGGACGCACTTTCGTGTGACCTCTTCAATATATGCCTCGAAAAAATAATGAGTAGTGCAAATATGTACACCACGGAAACAGTCTTCCGAAAGCCATACCAGTTGCTTGGCTACGCGGACGATTTACTCAAACGAAAGCAAGACCAAGTACATGGCGTTTGGCTTGAGCAAGGTGTTCCGATCAAAAACAACATCTCGAAGCATGAAGATAGAACTGTACAAGAAGCTGGTTGTGCGCATCCCTATCTACGGCGCCGCAACCTGGGCTATGACAGCTTCTGATGAGGAGCTATTAAATGTTTTCGAACGAAAAATTCTGCGTAGGATTTTCGGCCCAATCTGCGAGAATGGACAATGGAGACTACGTTTTAACCACGAAATATACGGTCTATACAACAACATAAAAAATGTCGCCCAAATTAAACAGCAGAGATCAAGATGGCTGGGGCATGTGCATCGAATGCAGGAGAACTGCCCCACGAGGCGTGCTCTGTATAGCGACCCAGTGGCGCTCGACGTCGTGGTAGACCGAAGCAGCGTTGGTTTGACGCTGTACAGAGGGATATAGATGCGCTGGGCATCTGCGACTGAAAAAATAGAGTAGAGAACAGGGAAGAATGGAGGCGAGTGATACAGGCATAAGCCCACATCGGGTTCGTCGTGTCATAGAAGAAGAAGAAGAAGACTTAACGCATGTATTGAAGATTCGAAGTTTTGTATTTCGGCATAATTGCCCCTTTCTCCATATGCGGTATAGTCTTGTCGGCTTGAAATGTCTTCATTTACACCACCACCACTGCCAAGGTATGGGAAGCTGTCGATGAACTCGATTGGGTTCCCTTCTATGGTAATATTCCTTGGCTGGTGTGATTAAAGCGCATTGCTTTTGTTTTTGCTGGGTTAATTTAGAGCCCCACTCTGTATGCTAGTTTCACATCTACTTTGAAATGGATGTCATATAGTCTATGAGAGGTCACACAGATATCGTCCTCGTAGTCCAACTCTTCAAGGTGTCCGGTGAAGTTCCACGTAATGCTATGGTTTGTCTTTCATATCTATCTCATAAAGTTATCGACCACCATGTTGAAGATTAGAAGCGATAGAGGAAAGCCTTGCTTAACACCGGTGTTCGTTAGGAAAGGTACACTTGCTCTACCATTGTGCAGTACCGCCAGGTATCATGATGCATCGCTTTTATTATTGTTTTGATGTTGAGAGGTACTCCTTTCCTTGCAAGTGCTCGCCATATTGCCGCTCTGTCTACTGAGTCGAAAGCCTTCTTGTAATCGATGAACAGGAGGTACAGCGGAGCTCGCCATTCCGCAACCTGTTCGGTAATTATGCGTAGTGTGTTTGCTTGCTTTACGCAACTCCTGTGGGGTCTAAATCCTGCCTGTTCATCTCGAATTGTTGGCTCAATTTGTCTTATACTGGCTCTGAAATTAATACTTGAGCTCAAACTTTGAATCAAGTTTTTATTTGAAGTGGTGCACTCAATGAGCGTTTCACATGCAAATTAATAATCTTGTTTGTTACATTTTGGCTTCTTTTATTAATTAATTGCATTTCATCAGAATTCACGTGGCTTTTACTATTATGCTTTGCACTTTACCACTCCAGCAAGTAATTTCCAATAGATAATGAAATGCAATTACTATAGGAATTGTGTAATAATGACGCAGACGCACAACAACCAACAAGTCAAAGTGAAAACCGTTGGAAAGAAAACTTGGCCAAAACGCAACAATAACAATAACAGCAGCAATTTACACAATTTCTCCTGACTGCATTATTTCCTAGTAGGTGTACAATCAGCATGAACGCCCCCAAAGCTGCTGCTGCATAATAAGGCTTTGAAGTTTGTAATTAAAGTTTACCCAGGCAAAGGCAGTGCACCAGTGCACTAGTGCACTCCTGGTAAAGGCGCCACGGGATGTTAGTCAGTGGAAGCAGCAAGCAACGCCTTCGGCTTGTAGCACAAAGCACTGGAACTAGTAGAAGCGAAGCAAATCAATCTGCGCATCAGAGGCGACGCCAGTTTCAGAGCTTTATGTGTGGCAACAATGCAGAAAATAAAATTCAATTAACGCGCTTAAATTAAACTGCCACTTCCGGTTTTGATGACATTTTAATCGCAGCCAGACGTTGAGTGAAAATAGTGCGGTTGGTCCTTTACGGCTTAGTAAAGTCCGGAGCCGCCGCTACCTCGCTCCAATCTGTTGCTGACAACGCCTTGGTACAGTTTTCCATTTCCCAGTGACACTTTGTCAATGCAGGCGTGGTATATTGAAACTGAGTTTATGCCTCTGTATTTTTCTTTATTTTTCCCAGCGCCTTACATCAATATTTAAAAGTAAATGGTCGTTATAATAGCTGTCCAACTGCGGGTGTCATTATGGCAGGCGGGGATGTGCTGCACTGCTGTCACGGGTGTCATTGCCGGGCGTTAATGATAAATAAAGCTCATTAAGCGCTTCTTTTATACGGCTGCCTCTTTCATCAGGTCCGTCTTGCAACTGCTCCATAACCTCAATTGACCTGCTTCTGCTGCAGCGCCTGATATACTCCCTCCAATCAGTCTTAACTATTGAAAATATGAACGGCTTATTGGCTAGGTATCGGTACAATCATAATTTATTATAAGTATATTTATGTTAAAGTCTTTAATCATAGAATCGTGGCCTTTGGTAGTTCATTAAGTTGCGAACAATGGACTGACTGCGTCAACATTAAGAACCACAAACACTGCATTATCGAGAATCTGACTCTGGATGGCATGCCCTAGTTCGTGGCCTGACATCAAATGGAACTGGATGCAGCTGCTAGACAGACGGAGACGTAACGAGAAACTCCAAATGACAAAAAGTCATTGAAGCGTTGAAAAGTGATTAAATTTAGAAATCCACTTAGTAAGTTGTTAGCGCTTTGTTAAGAGACGCAGAGTCCTTGGGATGCGCTGCAGCAAACTTCTTTGAATTTGCATGCACTTTGTTGGCACCCTAAAGTATGCAACGTTAGCCATTGAAATATCTTTGAGTTCTCAAAAGTCCTTTTGACTAGTCAGTCCGTGAATGGTTGGTTTTTGTTTGTCCGGACAGAAAGCGTGATAAGCAACTTTGCAAACAAGCGCCACCCGCATTAATTTAATTAGTAGAAAAACGCCGCTCAAGTAAAAAGCGTAAGACAGATAAGAGGATGTGAATTGATAAAGGACAAGCCTAAGCGACGCGTCAAAACGCATCCTCGAGTGGCACCAGCTACGGCTCCGTACTATTAGTGCAAGCGGCTTCAGTTTTAGTTTTGAATCCAACTGGCCGCTCTTTGCCAACAAAAAGCAAACTGGGTGATTTTAAAAAATCACCGTCGCCATTGTTTATGTCTGGAGGCGCATGGGCAGGCGTAGACCCTGACTCGGCCGCTTGATTTAACTCAGTAGGCGTCTGGTCTAAACCATTGGTTGAGATTGAGAAATGACTATTATTGTCGTTTGGTTGAGTAACGTCTTTTAGCTGTCGCTGGCTCAGCTCAGCCGCTTCCATGCTCCGTTGCGTTGAGTTTGTTCGCAGCAAAATAGCGCCCTGAGATTGGGTCAGATTCTCGTGTGAATAGGTTCGAGCCTGCAACAGCTTTGTGATAAATTTATTTGTTGTTGGCACAGAGGGCTTCTGCTGTTTTAAAGTGGGATGTTCCGCACTGGGCTTAGGCGATATGACTTTTGTTGCTGTTGCTGTCCTAGATGAACCTCCGAAAAGTTTTTGACGTAGTTTATTTTCGAAGCGGCACAGTTGAAAGGCATTGGCTATAGCCATATAGATCTGTTCTGCGATAAGCGCACGCTTGGGTGTGTAACAGTCCCGGCATATAGGACATTTCTCCGCGCGTATACGGCAGCTTAGACATAGTAGATGACCATTTTGACACTGCATGGCTGGGGGGGTGATGGTTTCAATGCAAACAGGGCACTCGATAATACTGAGCACGCTTTGAACAACAACACTGAGTCGATTTAGACTTGTAGGCATGGATGTGCAACATATACTCTGTGGAAGATGGAGAATTTAGAAAGGGGTTAGAGGTATTCCAAAGCTTTTGCTTACATTATTCTCGCAATCCGCTTCACAACCGCTTCTCCATAGCAACAGTGTGACATTTTCCTTTTTGCTTTTGACAATTTTCGATATCTCCGAGACGCGCATTCCTAATATATCGAGACCATTGACCTACAAAATATATGATAAGTATACTTTGGCTTAAATCTATATGTTGTAGAGGAATTCAGTTATAAGAGAGAAACCAAAAAAGTAATACCTATTAGGGAGAGTATTTCCCCGATCGCATGACATATATTATGTGCAGTTTTTAAATTGTTAAAAATTAGTTTTGTGATGTAAGAATATATTTTATGTGTTACTTAACTCCCTGAATAATTGTTATATGCACAAGTGTTTCGTAGATAAAATGAGTTAAGCCCCAGAGAGAAGCAAACAAGGCAGCTGAATCATTATCATTAGCAAATATGCCTAGCCTTAATGACATCAACAGAGATAAATATTTACATAAACCCATGTCCATGAGTTACGGTCTGCTTAGATGAAAGTTTTTTTGTATTTTACAAAATCGTTAAGCACTGTTTCAAGTCTCCAGTTACTAACCTCTAAAATGCAATCTCCAGCTTGAAGTCCACATATAGCGGCGGGTGTGCCTACAGCTACGTCAGAGACCTGTGAGTTACGAAGGAAGTAAAGAGAGTCGTCTTCTCACAATGCCAAGCTTTACCCATGGATATGGATCCCACTTAGTACGTGTGAGATCAAAGCCATAATGTTCAAAACAGGGCGCCGACTTTGGTATTTTCAAGAGGCGTACAGAAGTACTATTTCGGCGAGCGCTGCCCGTGACTGCTGTAGTATTTTTACAAGAAAAGTGTATCTTCCGGTTTGGCATTGTAAATAGATTGTGTAGTGTGGAATTTTACGCGCGGCAATGAAACAATTTTTAATTCGTTTTTAACGTCTATTCACTGATAGCGTGCTTTTTAAACTGATGACGAGCTTCAGGTATTCTCCGTGAGCAGCCCATATAACAAGTTGCCGAACTTGGTTCGTTTCCACGCAGCCATGATAAGTATTTACTTGGCATGTTAACGCTGACAGCATCTTTTCTAGATTTTATTGCTTCACGCTTTAGACACTATGTATAAGAATCTGGCGTGAATGAAATTTTAGGGCCACCAATACTAGAAAAAAAAATGAGATTCACTTATAAATAAGAATACATGGTAAATATTGAGTTCTGATATGATACGAACACAATTCTACTTTTATGAAAGTATAAAAGATAAAAAAGAATTTGTTATTTACTGTAGCAATTAGCTTCAGCGACCTGTAGAAGCTCACAAAAGTCATGACCGTTGCCGAAATTAGCAACTACTTGCAATACCCATAAAACTTGATATTTTTATACCCTGTACCGTATGGTACAAAGAGTGTATTAAGTTTGTGCAAACCGAAAATGTATGTTAAATATAGAAGGAGTCGTCGGAGACATCCCAAAGTTACCTAAATTTGATCAGGGTGAATAGGGAAGTTGATATACCCATGTTCGTCCGTCCGTCTGTCTGTCCCAATGTCTGTCCGTTTGAACGCCTAGATCTCAAAGATGGTAAGAGCTAGAGTAACCAATCTTTCACATTAGATCCCATATTATTCCATAGGAGACAAGTTTCATTTATTTTTTTGATATCGGGTTTAAATTATATAGCTCCCATAGGGGTGTTTCAGACGACCACGAAAAAAAAAAGTTTTAGATAGATAACTTGTTTGTTTATGAAGATATCGTAACCAAATTTGGCATTCAATAGTTTTTAATAGTTCCCAAGCACTGTACTAAATTTGATCAATCGGTTCACTATATCATATAGCTCCCATAGGACCGATCGGCCGAAATAACTTTTTTTATACAAAATTCGCTATATTTAATTTTTTTAATTAAGATATCGTAACCAGATTTGCATTCTGAAGTTTTTTAGAGTACCCAAGCATTGTACCAAATTGGAACGAAATCGCTTGACTAAAGCTCCCATAGGGCCGATCTTCCAAAAAATCGATTTTTTTAAAAAAAATTTTGTGTTTCGTTTGTTTGTGAAGATATTACAATCAAATTTTGTATTCGTAAGTTTTTATAGTTGTTAAGCACTGCACTAAATTTAATCAAAATCAGTTAACTATATCATAAGCTCCCATAGGACCAATCGGTCAAAAAATACGTTTTTTATACAAAATTCGTTGTGTTTCGTTTGTTTGTAAAGATATTTGAACTAAATTCAGCATTCAGATCTTTTTAAGGTATTAAAGCACTGCTTCAAATTTGATCGAAATCAGTTGACTATATCATATAGATCCCATAGGAACAATCGGTCAAAAAAAAAATTTTCTGTTTTTGGTTTTTTTGTGAAGGAACCGGATTTTATTGCAAGCTAGTGGTATAGGGTATCACAAAGTCGTCCGCGCCCGACTTTACGTACGCCATTTTTTGATTTATAATTTGAAGCTGATACATGCTCAAATACCCACCGGCTAGGGCAGGGCTTTCATAATCTTTTTGTAGCTACTGTTGGCTGAAAGGTAAATGACCATTTCCAAGTGCACTCAGTAACACATTAAGATGTGTATTTAAAATGCTTCCGACTTTTAACAACAAAAATGTGAATGCTTGTAATTTCAATGCCGAATTTGATTGTTGTTAACAAATAAAAGTTAACAACATAATGTTTGAAAAAGCGTTGAAGCAGTCAGCATCATAATAGTAAATTTAAAGCTTCACGCTATGCGCAATAAAAGCTGCCGCTAGATGGCGGCACTGCATAGGTTTATTTTAAAAGGGGAATAAATGTAGCCAACGTTGCCCATTTATTTATGTAATTTGTGAAGAGCTCTTCAAAAATCAAGCTGCAATGTAAAGAGTAGGTAACTTGGCAATATATTGCAGTTTTCGATAGATTTTTATATCGTCTATGGCTCGTTGTATGGCCATAACTGCGATCATCAGCATTTTAAAAATTCATTTTTAAATCGCGTGGGGGCGGCACTGAGCCGCCAAAAATAAGCTGCTTTTGGTCAGTACGTGTTTGGCTGCGCGACTCAAGAGCAGCGTTGGTATCATATTAAGAAATTTTGATGGTTTTCAGTTTGTCTTGGCCAACGCGGGCAATTACAACGCTTCGGAAATTTTGTCTTGCATTTCGGTAGCAAAGTGACGAAGCGGAAAGTTTTAAATAAAATATTAGCCAAGTTCGGAATCGTGGAAATATAAATGAATAATTTAAGCTGAGCTGTGTGTTGTGCTGGGTGAGTTTAAGTTTGTGCCGTAGTAATTCTGGGTTAAATTGGCGGCGCCTACAAGGAAGTGTAACGCGCTCCACAGTGAATTCAAAAAACTCGTTTTTTTTACTGAAACAAGTTTAGATTTAAGCGTATTTCCTATTGCTTAATAAAACAAACAAACAATCAATAAGTAAATATAACGTGCACAACAAAAACAAACACATGCTACTATATAAACACTTGAAATTAAAAGCAAGCCCCTGGCAATTATATGCATAGTACATACATACTTTGACTTTACATAGCTTGCACGCAATCGACGCAAGAAGCCGTTAATACATGCGCACATTTGCACTACAGCTAACAGTAACAGTAACTGCAGTCATCGTGGGGAGAGGGAGCGGAACTGGGGAGCGGGCGCGGTGTCGGTAGCTACAACTACAGCTGCGCATGCGCAATATGCTCATTGTCTGTTTGGGGTTTCTGGGTCTCTGTCTCTGCCGCTGTTTCTGCCTCTGTACATAATATCAGCGGTTTTGCTTTGTGTGTAATAGTGACGTAATTTTGTTTCTTGCTTCACCTTTATTTCTTGTTTCACCTTCACAAGTAAATAGTTTCACAAGTATTTATGTATTGTATATTGCTCATTGTATTTTCTGCTATTACAAAAATGCATACGTACTTATGTACTTACATATGTACATAGAAAGTTGTAGTGAGAAACTTCGCCGATCGTAGCTGCGTTTGTCAGTTGCAATTTAAGCGCGCTTGCAAATACTCGCATATAGAATAATATTCGCTTCTTTTATGAAGCGTAATATAACAATCGATTTTTAAAAATTAATAAATGAATGCCAAAATGAAGTTTTAAGACAATAAATGTGCTTCTTAGAATTAAATACGGATTAAAGTTGTAAAAGAGAAGGCGAGTATTATACTTTTTGATAATACGGATAGTTGTGTATTTCGAAGTTTTGAAAGCCTAAGATATGTGTATCTATGTATATATATAAAAGAAACTTATGTTTTACGTGTTACGGATGTTCTCATGTACGCGTCGACAAATTTCAAATTTGATTTTTGCGTGTGTTAGAGGTTGTCAATACGGAGGTTTTAAGCCTATTGCGATGTTTGTGTTTATTGGTTCGTGAGATATACGCATTTTTGTAAATATCGGTTTTTGTTTGTACATTGCGATATATACAAAGATTGGTATTGTTGTTAATCAATGTTTCAATCATAGAGAACAGGGAATGCCGTCTCCTAATCGATCAATGCATGATGTGTTGCAGGAAATGCAGCGAATCAAATTAATTATATATCTAATCGTTCTGTCCATGAATATGAAGATCGCAATGAACGTGAAAGAATTCGGTTAAGACAGACCCGTGAAGCGGGACATTCGACTAATAATGGTGCAATTTTGAATCGATAAGCTAGTTATAGAATCTTACGATGTTTATTCAATTTAAGAGTATTTAAAAAGTTTGGGCGGGACAACGTCTGCCGGGCTCACTAGTTTAGTATAAAACAATAGTTACAAAAATTTCATAACAAGTCGACTGAAAAGTTCGTACGTTTTTTTGTCAAATGCGATTTGATTACTCAATATAATCGAGAGCGAAACACCGATTAAAGCGACCTTCTAGCTAGCGATGCCAGTGCTAGGCAAATGCACCAGTGCTACTGCGGGGAATCGAACCACCGACCTTCGGTTTTAGAGGCGAGTACGCTACCACTTAAGCCACCGACGGCCACATATGGTTACCCCCATATCCGTGGGGCATGCTGCTGAAGCAGGTAGATTAGCCGCAGGAACACGGGTACCACTTGGAGAAGAAAGAAAGAAATATGTGAGGGACTAGGATTCTGACAGTAAGTTATAAGCTGAAAGTCAGTCCTGACAACTCTGCTCGCAGTGACAGGCCACTTTTAAATAGGCTGCCCCTAAACTGGAGCATAGACGCCTTTTGCAGCCGTCCACTCTGAGTACAGACGCTACATTGTTTATCGCTCTTCGCTTTACTGCTCCTCGAAGACCTTACCGACCAGTAGCTATGATACTGCCGACGTTGCTCTTAAAGTCCTTGCAGCTACTAAGCCCTCAACGACGTCAAGCTGACGATACCCGATAGGGGATCTACCTCTTCACCGGCGATTAATTTCTGTCCATCGATCATTCCCTTTAGATCTGTGGACAGCAAAGGGTCGCTGGGCGTCGGATCTGGAGAATTCGGTGGATGCGTAAGTAGTTCAAAGCCCATGTCAGGCAATTCAGTCATCATTTTTATTTATGATTTTGCAAATCCAAATATTCAAGAACGACATATCTAGCACGTTCTTTCGATATCTTTTGAGTGTCAGCTATCTCGATCAATTTAACTATATAGTACGGTCATCTGGAATCATTTTTTGATTTATTTGATGTTTTTGTCCGTAGCAGCCATTTTTGCTATTACAAACTGCTTTTTCGCCTGACTCAAAATCCAGACTCATCAAGTCACTTTTTAGTATCAGAAGCATTTTTGCTTATCCAAATACTGTTTTTTATTTATTTTTACCTGTACATCCTAATTTAGTACCTTAGCAACATATGGATGGGTAATTTATTTAGAGCCAAATCCCACAACGCAATATGAGGAGGGACAGTTGTTAGCCGATTCTGCAATACCTGTATGCGTTTAAAGTTCGATTTGGCAGCAATCCCCCAAATCTGCATCCATTAAGCCATATCGGTAGAATACAGTGCACGTCTACAACTCTTATGCATCTCAGCGGCAAGGTGCAAGGTCAGCAATAAGAATTGTTGAGCCACCGCAGTTATAGCAGTTTGTGACGACATCTTTTAACTGTAGCTTTGAGGTGTGGCCCAAAGGTAAGGCACTTGTCCAAAGTGATGCCGAGGTACTTAGCTTGTGACGGCTGCTCCAGGGTAACTCTCTCTAACTGGATTGGAGGGGAATGCGTCAGTCTTTTGAGGGTGAAACATGGGTTTATTGTTGTCAGCGGGTTAACCTTTAAATTCCGCCGTTCGCACCAAGCTGCTAGAGTATCAAGATACCTTTGTAGTCCATTGCTTGACGAGCATCTTCTTTATACACATCCTTACCCCTCTCACTTTCAAAGCAGTGCGATCTGAGCACAAGCAGCCTACAAGCAGTTGATTTTTTTATTTCTTTTATTGCAATATTTTTATATATTGCATTTATCACATATTTTACTTTTATTTATTTTTTTTATCGACGCTGGAGTCATCGTCACATCAAAGTTACTAATCTTCTTGCTTCTTTGTCGTTCACATTTGATTAAGACGGCTTTGTGTGTTCGCTCACCCCATACATTTCATACGTCATTTAGATTTCATGGCCAATGTCAGAAATAATACTCATAGTATATACTATATTTATATACGTTAAAAAAAGTGCGCACGTTTGACTCTAAACAAGTTTTATTAAGTTGTATCCGCGTGTGGTTGGAGATTGGTTACGCACACTCCGTCGAATAAAATATTTTGAAAGTGATTTGTTTGTTTAAAAAGTAATTATCGATCTAAAACTGAACTTGATGTTGAAAGATTATGAGTAAAACTTAACAAATTACGCACACAATGTATGGTACTGGAGTTATTAAGAAGAAGAAGAAGAAGAAGCAACTTATATCCGGCTGATTTGCGTCCGCGTTAGTTTTTCAATAAATTTACAAACAAAAAGTTTTTGCTTTCACATTTGATTAATGTGCGAAAATTTCCAATAGTATTGGTGACAGCCCAACCAAACCCATATTGCGTATGCGCAATATTCTGAAAAAGTTTTCCATGCACCATCGGTGAAAACTTTCAACAACTCGCTAATTAATTGTGCTTCGACACAGCTGCCGAAAGGTATAAGAATTGCCTACAAAAAGGTACAAATAAAATAAGCACCTAAATCTGAGTTCGGCGCACCCACAACGTGGCTGGAGTTGGCTCAAATGGAATACGAAGCTGTGTGGTTGGTTGAGTACGTGCGATGCATGTTAAAGACAATCAAGTTCGTTCCACGCTCGGAGTCAGCCAATTCATCGTTAATATATATAGGAGTAAGTGGAGTGCGTTGACACGCCCAGTCAGCAAACAAATAATATGGGATGGCAACATTTTTTATAAATAAATAAGCTCTATACCATGCGTGTGCCTATATATGTATTTGTGTGTGTGTTGGCCAAATTTGTGGCAGCCGGCCTGCCCTTGATTGTCTTAGGCTCTCTCGTCTAAATGGGTCTATGCACATATACATACATACTTTAAGTGCGTGTGTGACATAAATTGCACAAAATGTGTACGACGTGCGGCCTTGACTAGGCCACCGACTACGAACACTCTTAAAACATTAACAACTTTAAGTTAGGAAACTTACGAACTTGCATTTTTTATGGTTTCAGCTCCCTCCGTCAATAATGCTGAATTTGTGCACGATCAACGCTTGCGCCAATGGCACTTTAGGCCTCAATTTGAGTCGCGCACCCTGGGACCCCTATCCTTGGGTCAGCGGAGTGCAGTCGGAATCAAATGCCCATCAAGCTGGCGTCTGTATAGGTGACACCCTGCTGCAGCTGAACGGTTCAGATGTGTTGGGATTGCGAATTAGCGAACTAGCCACGCGCTTGCGAGAGCATTGGAAGACTGGAGCTGCGCACGTGACCATGTTGATGTGGCGACAGAAAAGTAATATCGAAACGGATGATGATGATGATGGAGAGGCTTCACATGCTGTGGTAGGTAAGGGGAATGGTGATAATTGTAGTTAGTTTAAGTCATTTGAACAAAGAATAGCTGTTTATAAAAGGGGGTAGAATATGGGTCATGGTCATTTGCGTGCAAACAGCGTGACGTTACGTTACGTTATGTTGGTTTATTTAATAGCAGTTGCAGCTGTCTAAACCACATAATCTATGTCAACCAACTGCATCAAACATTTTATTTGCCAAGTGCAATTTCTTTCGGAGACAAACAACTTGTCCTGGAGCCTTAAATACTCAAGCAGTGTTTATGTAATTGTAGTACTGCCTATTATTTTATTAAAGCCAATGTAGATAACGAAATTTTGTACTGGAGCCTTAAATACTCAAGCAGTGTTTATGTAATTGTAGTACTGCCTATTATTTTATTAAAGCCAATGTAGATAACGAAATTTTGTACTTGACACATTACACATTATTAGAATTAAATTGACCTCAATTTGATGATGCACGCACAAGTGAACACCTGCGCACTAATTTGGCAGCATGTCGTATTGATTTCAATCAATATTGAAGGCTATATATCGATGTTTGTGTTTGTGCAACTGTATGTATGTAATTACTATATGTGTGTGTGTGAGCCACATTTGCTTTGCAGCTATATACCTACCTACCTGTATGTACTGTGTTAGTTGGCCAAACTGTTTCATGCCCAACTTGTTGTTGTTTATAAAATTAATGTTTAAAGGGCAAACTATTGCATATGTATGCATATATGTGTCCGTGTCCTTTCATATGCACCCATACATAAGCGTTGGCTTTGATTCTAAAAGCGAATTTGAAATTCTTCCGCCAGTAAGATTTTGTGGGCTGTACGCACTTGAAAGGAAACCGGCCGCCGTTATGAAAAACAATTAGTACAGTAAAAATAGGTTTTGACCAGGAAAAAATTGCATGCTAACCAACCAACCATCCAGTCAACCGGCCAGTTAGCCATCTAGTCAGCCATCCAGGTAGCCAGTCGATCCTCCAGCGAAACAGTGAGGTATTCAGGTAGGTGTGCTAGTTAATGTGCAAGTTTGGCGCTTGAAGTGCGTTAATTCCGCACAAATATAGCGATCCCCATTTGCTGTTAGGCGTCAGGGTAGCCTCGGGATATCCATCTTCTCCAATTAGGTCGGTCCCGGCTCTCTTTTCTCATCTCTGCCAGGGTTGTGCCCCTCATCCTTTCTACATCCTGGATTCGATTTTCCCACTTTTTCGGGGTCTTCCTCTCGGTGCATTGCCTTCCGTTCTCATATTCAGTCCCTGTTTGGCTTTTCTTAACTCGTCCATCCGATGTAGATGTCCGAACCATTTTAGCTGTCTCTCCTCGATTTCTTGTATAATCGACTTCTTCTGTCCTACTTCTGAACGTTCTTTCATTTCTGACCATATCTCTCCTGGTTTTTCCAGCGACCCTTCGTACGTACTTCATTTCTGTTGACTGAAATTTACTCAGATGTTTTTCTCATAGCGGCAAACACTCGGTATCGTACAGTGCTATTGGTATTATAACCGTGTTGTAAAGCTTGAGTTTTGTTTTTGCGCTTATCTCTCATTTACACACTATTGTGTTACTTATCTGATAGCATGCTGAGACCGCTTTCTTGGTCCGGCTTAGCACTTCTTGGTCTATTTTTTCCTTACAGCTAACAATGGTTCCGAGATATTCATAGGATTCAACTTTCTGTAATTCTCTAAACGGTATCAATGCAATTCATTATTCCTGTGAAAGTACATTCAATGCCCATTATGCATGGAACTCAATTTCTTTTGCATATCCACCACGGGCACGCTTGCAGAAGTCCAGACGCTGAACCCAATTTTCAAGCATAAATCGGCCGATACTGCTGCAATTTCACGTTCGATATTCGTACGAAGTTCATCAATCGCCGCTGGCTTCTTGGCATAGACCATAGACCTGACGTAGCCCCACAGGAAATAGTGTAACTAAGCCAATTGACTGGGCCATTTCATGAGATAACACGTTCACCAAACTTGGTTTTTAATAAATCGATTGTGACATTCGTTGTGTGGCTTGTGGCGCCGACCTGTTGAAACACCATATTGTCCAAGTCCATATCATCCAATTCGAGTCAAAAATATTCGTTTATCATTAAGCGGTAGCGATTCCCATTCACAGTAACGAGCCGGTCTTGATCATCACGAAGAAGTGCGGCCCAATGACAACGCTGGACCATAAACCACACCAAACCGTAATCTTTTCAGGATGCAATGGTGACTCATGGATTACGTGTGGATTGCGGCCTGACCAATAACGCATATTTTGCCTATTGACGAAGCCATTCGGCCAGAAATGAGCCTCATCGCTGAAGATGATTTTTCAATGAAAATCCGGATCATTTTCAAGTTGTTGCTCAGCCCAATTCACGAACATACGACGCTTCTGGTGGTCAAGCGGCTTCAGTTTTTGCGTCAATTTGATATTGTAAGGATGTAGGCCAAGATCTTTTTGCAAAATTCGCCACAATGACGTCACAGAGATGCCCAACGCTTGAGAACGACGTGTAGAGACTGATTTGGGTCTTCCTTAATTGATGCGCTAGCGGCAGCAATATTCTCGACACTACGGGCACTTTTTTGTCTCACTGGCACGGGAACATTTTATACTGTGCCTGTGGATTCAAATTTTTCCACTAGACGCTCAATTGTTGATCTGGCAGGACAATTATGATGACCATAAATTGGACGTAGCGCTCTTAAAGTTATGGCCACTGACTCCGAATTTCGGTAGTAAATTTAAATAATTTCGACTCGTTGTTTGATCGTATATCTTTCCATGATGAAATGGCTAACCCTACAGAAGAGAAATGTCAAGAGAGCGTGAAAAAATATGGCGTCATTTACTGTCCCTATCGGTCTATTTTTGTAGCGTCCCTATTGAAAAACCCGATATAAAACAATATTAAGTTATAAAGCCGACAGTCCACAGAGTAGCCCTTTTATAAGCTTTTGTCAATGAGACTATTAAAATTCGTGCCTCCAATAATTATTGGAGGCGGATGGAGGCATAGCATAACGTTTGTTCATCCTAGTTTTTAAAAACAGGGCATAAGTTGTCTATCAGTAGTCTCCATTCTCCTGAAGCTTATATTGCTGTAACGTTCTTTCCGTATTTTACACAGGGCTGTGCCTATACTTAACACTCAGTAGGCTTCAACAGTGGTCCAAATTTGCCGAAAAAATTTTGTTTGACATCCCAAGAACGAAGCTGAAAATTGTTTTCTAAATAGTTGCCTTGACTGCTACTTCAGAACTGACAGTAGCTGGTATTATTATTCCGGTATGCAATAGCTCTGGAATAAGAACGTTAAAAGAAACTATATTTTATATATTTTTGTGCCTGCGTGTTTTTTTTCCGGTTTTATTGGGTCTGCCGCTTTATATTAAACATTTTATACAATAAGAGTAAACTTTGGAAAATCCGGTAAATAACAAGAGTAAACTTTGGAGAATTCGGTAACTAACAAGAGTAATTTTTGGAAAACCAGGTAATTAACGATCACCAGTGCCACGATGGGAACGGCGCAAATAATCGCTAGGCAAGCGTGCGGTTGGATAACCTAAGTCGCTATCAACACTGCGTGAAGTTGAATCCTCCGAGCTATATGATAGCGTTCAAGTGTTCCCATATCGAACGCTAGGTGGCGCTAACTGGCTAGTCGCAGCGCACCGTTTGCGGGATTTTCAAGCAGCAATTTTTTCCTGGTCAACCCCTTTTTTGTTGTCTATTTTTACTATACTATAATCAGCTCAGTTCAAAATTACAAATGATTTTTATTTATGTACCATATACGTATTAGAAAGGAAACCGGCCTGTATGAAGAAATACTACAATAAACCATTATTTACTAGACATGCCTAAAAGTATGCTATACTATTTTTTTTCAACATCAATCAATTGCTTATAAAATTTGTATTCTTCCAAGGCGTAACTGAAATATGTTTCTCTTTTTGTTTTGTTTTGCAGCAGCACGGCATTAATCAACAATCGTTGCAAAAGTTTGCAACATGTCTGCAACATATTGCCCAATTACTGGAGTGTCCTGTTTGCCTTGAGGTAAGTACAAGTAGCCCCATGGCCGACAACTGCATGTGCGTTGCATATCGATAAGGCAGTAGATCTTTCTGCACTGCACTGTACAATGTTCCCAGCTGTCGTTCTAAAGTTTAAGCTCAAGTTGTAGTTCATCATTATCTAATTCAACTTATGCAACTCGTAGAACAACTAAGTTGTTAGTTGTTGGTTGTTTGCCTTTATAAGCCAACTCCAAGCCGCTGGCCTACACCGTCCCCTACTCTACATAAAGTTTGCAATGTTGGGCTACAAGTAATTGCGTGTGCTCACTCCTACTGCATGTCAGGTCAGGTATTCACGGTATTATTTACTCAATTACTGAAATCCCGTGCATGCACAAGGTATATATGCACAGATAGAGCAGTCGATGATATGACAACAAATGAGAGTCACCATTTTAAAAAGTTAAAGTTATTCGGAGCGGAGTATTGAAATCTAACTGCGTTTTATTCTCGACAAATGTGCTATGTACATTGTACATATGTACTATATATGTGCTTGGGTTGTGTATGTGTGCGTGCATATATATGTTACAATTACAAATGTTTGATTTTACATGTAATTTGATTAGTGTTATTCAAAAGCCAAACTAAGGCTGAGCGCAATTTTTATAAATATTTGAGAATGTTATTGATTACAGCATTTCGAAATCAAATATTGATGAGGCCTTTTTGGCTAACTGGCTTTTGCAGCAGCCAAAGGCCAGTTTTGTTTATAAGTTATAAAATTTAATGTGAAGTTACTGCAAATGCCGTTGTGTCCCGTCCCAGGAGCACATCTTCCTTTCTGCCACTTTTGGGGCACCTCGTTAAGCATATTTATGTACATTTAAATTGCAGCTTAATGTAACTACTGACGGTGGCAATTGCATAGCTTTAAATTTATTTATTGTGAACATGTCAGCAAAAACATAAATTTTATTAATTAGACAAGATAAAAAGTGGCAGGCAAAACAGCGCGCAGAGCCAGAGAGCCAAGACCGGGTCGGAACTAGCACTTGGACATTTAAAATTTAAAGTAATTTTCAAATGAAATTTAACTTGCAACAGGCGCTGGACAGTTTGTGTGTGTGTGTGTTCCGGACTGTAAATTAAGCATGCAAACTAAGCCACACACACAGTTACATAGTTGCATAGACACAGATACAGAGACTCCGACTCCGACTCAGAGCTTGCTAAAATAATCGTTTAGATTAAAACTGCGTTGCGGCAAGTGTTGCACACACAAAAGTATTCCACACTCTAGCGCCTTCAGAGCTGCTGCATCAGTAGAAGCAGCAAATGTTGGACATCTGACCAAAGCAACGATGCCATTGGCTTTCCTGTTCTCTGTTGTTGCACTGAATAATTTGTTTATTAACCCAAAATCAGTTTATGTTATCTTGGGATGCTTTCCTGTAGTGCTCCCTTCCTTTGCCTGTGGCTTACTTTCTGGTCGTTCGGACATACTTCATATTTGGCAATTATTTCTATGGCACGAACTGGTTCTAAATTGCATGCAGAGCACATACATACATACATACATTTGGGAGACCTAGTTCTCGTGTGTGTGTGCGTATGTGTGTCTGCGTGTGTGCGCATGCAAACATTCAAGTCCATTAAGTTATTAAGGGATTTTGTTTTGCTAGATTTTCAATAGTAAGTAAGCATCCTGCATCCTTGCATAAGTTTCTTAGTTTGTATGGAACATGTCTGTCGGCATCTTTTTTGATATCTTAGCATGGCAGCGCTGCTCTTAACTCATCTGAAATGTAGACCACGGCCAAGAAATGTAAATAATCTACACTTACCGGGATATGAAATTGGCAGTTTCCTGCTTAGGGTTAGCACTTACCATATATGATTAGCTTTGGTGTGTTTGCTCTTTTAATTGTATATGTTTGTATTGTATATGATGTTTCTAAAATAATCTAAAGTTTACATAGAATTAAATTTTCATAAATTTCTGAAATGCATTTACAAAATTTTAATCAGGATTGCATAATATGCTACAAAACTCATTATGAAGTTTATAGTATTTCTTTTGGCATAAATACTTCGATATCTTATATACAAATCTTCATGTTTATTTGCATAGTTGAATATTTTGATTTATTATTATACTTGTATTTAAAAGCCTTTGTTTTAAATTCTTATACTATGTAACGACCTCTGGTTTGTCCAGAACAACGGCTGGGATACCTCAGCTATTCCCAGTGTAAATGCCACAAGAAAATTTATATATGCTGAGACTTTCGATATTTTAAACAAGACATAGCTCACTTTAAGTTTAAAAAATATATCATTTGCCCTATTGCGGACTATTATCACAGTCAGGTCCGTAGAGAGAATATCCAGGCCCCGGGGGAAAGCTCGAATCCGGGCCCGTATCAATTTTTCTTAGTTCATGAAAATACGTATAATTGTTGAAAAGCTTGAGTTCAACCTAAAAAAAGTATAGAAATAGTTTCTGAGAGAATTGATGATTTGATAAAGTCATAATAATGCATTTCATAAAACTCCAATGCAGATCTAAAAAAAAACTCAACTCAAAGAAGTTGAAGCTAACTAAGTTAGCCTTACATATGTTTTAAAATAACCGTCAAGATGCTGAGAATTTCGCCTTTAGTACTTTAGCTGAGCCGAAAGCTTTTATAATATCATCAAAGTCGAGTTTTCTTGCTAACTAAGATTTCAAATACAAAGTTGCCAATCCTGAGACTCGATTCCGAGTTGAACAAGAACGATGATAGTATTTAATTCTTGATAATAAACGGAACTATCTTTCCTTTATTCTCAAAGCAGTGCAGATGTTAGGAAACAGAGTATACAAATTTTTAGCTGGCGGCATACAAAATTCCCAATTTTCAGTAAAATTTGCCTTATAACACACTTTTCAAGTGACATATTTCAAATGAAATATCGTCCAACACATCAGCAATGTATTTTTTAGCGAAATCAAGCGCTGCAGTCTGATGTTCTTCCTTTTTGATTTTAGGGAACAACCACAGAAATTAAAAAAATATTGTTTATATACTTGATTGCATTAAACCGATCTTCTATTCCAGCGATAATTGAGTCCATGATGGCAAGGAATGTGTTTCTTTTAAAATCAATTTCTCTTGCGGTTTTCTTCTAGAGTCTGAGATTCTTGATAATTTCGTTTTTTCTTCCGACTTACTGGGTATGTTGACGAAGTATATGGCAAACCTTCGGCAACCGTTCGACATTCTTCCAAAGTGAGTCCCCATCGGCTGCGTAATGATTTTTTACTCCGACGTCAATCGTAGCTTCTTTCTTTTGTAAGATCAAGCTAACATAGTTGATAATTAAGAATCTTGAGCCATATGGAAGACGACGATTCCATCAACATCGCGTTTAGTTTCCGCGGTAAGATTAAGCTCTTTAACTTTTGTAAGAGCTTTTCTTAGTCTCGGTAGATTTTTGGCGAAAGCTTTAACAGCATCAATTCCAGCGTCTCTCCCCTAATCAATCAGTTACATATAAAATATATTAATTGGAGCTCCTTAACATACCCTTTTGTATCACCATATTATATTCTAACAATGCAATCATAATAAAAGCATTCGATGTGATTAAAAAAAAAGTTTGTCCGGGCCCCTACGAGGGCTGAGGGCCCGGGGGGGAAAATCCCCTTCTCTCGATGGGTCTGATCATAGTACCTTTAAGTCGAACCCAACAAAAATACACTTAAAGCTAACAATTAGTAATTGAACAAATTTCTGCCCTTTTACGGCGATGCGCTTAATTAATTATAGATATTAATTAAATATTTGCTTATATTCGTCCTTTGCGACTGTTCTTATCTTTTGTTATTCGAAAACGCTTTTAAAACTGCTGCACTGACTTTTATATTTTTCACACTCGAGATCTTTCTTGTTGCACTCATTCACAAAGACTCTCTAAGACTGTCCGGATTTGGCGGCAGATCCGCCTTATATTGGCCACGATCGCCGCCAAATCCCAAAATTCCCGGTCAAACCCGCACTAATAAATCCCAAACTGCGCTTTGCTATATACCTAACTATTCTAATAGGAAAGCAATAGTCCGCTTTACCTGACACTATCCCTATTACCTACTCTACTCTTACACATATGAACTAATACTATTAACCTACGCACTAATACATAGCTATAATTATGGCGCCAAGCTTAAAGCCGCTATACTTTAACTAGTGTTGGTGAGAGTAAGCGCGATTTCACCGCTATTCTCACCAAGCAGTTTAGCCATTGTCCTATTGGCGCGCTGCTTATTTACTTAACTATTCTAATAGGAAGGCAAGAGTCCGCTGTACCACACATTATCCCTATCACCTACTCTGCTTTAACAAGTATGAACTAATACTATTAACCTAAGCAAGCACTAATACAAAACAATTATTATTGCGCTTAGCTTAAAGCCGCTATACTTTAACTAGTATTGGTGAGAGTAAGCGCGCTTTCACCGCTACGCTCACCAAGCAGTCTAAGCAGTTTAGCTAATGCCCTATTGGCAAATTAGGAACAATGCAGAATTGTGTCCAATTTTAAATTGATTATTTTAGCATACAACTAAAGGAAACCTTACATGTTTTAGATGCAAATTAAAAGATTTAAATTTATAAAAGAAACCAAGTTTAAAAAAAAAAAGATAGTCACAGAAGCTTCTTCTCAAATCCTGCGGCAATTGAATTTCTCTTCTCTGACTTAAATCAGAAAGCACATAAGGCAATAAACAATAAATTGTTATATTGTACGCCAAAAAATAGATTGCTTGCAAATCGCTTTACATTTGTAATACTTCAATTGCAGTTTGCAAAGTGATGCTGAAGCTAAAGTAAAAAAAATAGAAATAAAAATAAAAAAATAATACACTGCTTCAAGTTATTCTAGTTTTGTTGTTATTTATGCTGAACTGTGTGTATTTATAGCAGTCTGAGAGACAAAAACTAACAGCTATCATCTACCAGCTTTTTGAAACATGCTCGGCATGCAATTGTTTGTATATATAGATTTGTATATATATATACTATATATGTACATATGTATCTATGTATGTGCTGTGTGTGTATTTTTTGTGGGGCCAGTTGGAAATGCACAAAAGTATTTTTGTGTGCATCAAATACTGTTGTATTACATATTTTAAATCCGCTTGCAATATTTTCAATTTGATTTTCAATTTAAATGGAAAGCTTGTTGCGCATAACACAAAAGGACATAATTCATTTTCCATGTCAAATCGAAAAAAGGGCAGCGGTATGGCTAACAAAAAAGTCAGAACGGAAAAACAGTACAGCATAGTTTAAATATCTACAAATCGCCTGTTTCTTTTACTTAGATTGAGAAACTCAGGGCCATTTGGCAAAAAATTATTATTACATATTTAAATTTAATACTATTTTTCAATTTTCCATTTTTTTTCAGGTCATCAAACCACCTGGTTGGCAGTGCTGTAATGGACACGTACTCTGTAATAATTGTCGTAGTCGCTCAGTTAAATGCCCAGTATGCCGAGTTCCATTGGGACCGCGGGGACGTTGCCTTTTGTCGGACAAATTATTTACATTGTTGGCCGAGAATTTCCCTTGTGATGGTGGTAAGTTATCATTATGTTACAACAGCAGAAGTTGCTCCCCGAAAACAACATCCCAGATTTTCATAGTATACGTAATATATTCCTTGCTTTCCTAAAAATTAGTTGACGCACCCAAATTGAATACGGTTGGTGGCCCAATGCTTTTAATATGTCTTTAGAGCGTCAGCTGTGGTTCCTAACTTGTCCCAGAACAGATGCTTAGGCAAAAGGAAATCTCTTAAAGATGGCGTCTAAATTATCGTTGTCATTAGTACAATGTCTTGGACTGTGTATTGTAGGTTTGAGAAATGTTGCATTAGTGCGATTAGTGCGCGGGCTTGAGATTTGAAACTTTTTTTTTTGTTTTTCAACTAGGCAGAATGTCAATTACTTTACTTAAAAGTTTTAACCTCTGGGTGGGTGGTTGCTTCGCCTTACGGCTATACGTTAAACAAGTGTCAATGTTTCACTTAAATCTCAACTGAAAAAAGTAATGAAAGAAAAATGAGCCGCATGAAGAGCCTGAAATTGAGCGCAACTTAGATGGCTATTTGTTTTTACTTTTTTCTCGTCGTTGTTGTTTTTGTTTTTGCTCTTTTATGGCATAATTATGTAACATAAATTACTAAAGTTTTCACGCTTTATGCCGTCACTGTTTACCGCTCGCCACTGCTTGCCGCCTGCTTGCTGCCTCGTTGTACTTATTGTTGACATTTTGTTACATATTGTTGTTGTTTTTGCATTTGTTGTTTAGTTGCCCTCAAAGTTTTTCCCTAACCAGTTTCAATCTGTGCGTCGTCTCCGTCTCCATAAGCAGTGAGTGGCGTCGCCATCTCAAGACTTGAGATAAAGTTAAGTTTACAGCGTAGGTAGAAAGAAAGAAACTGTTGTCTGGCCAACATTGTTAGAAGTTTTGTTGTTGTTGTTTAGAAATCGCCAGTACTTGGGTTTTATTGCTTTTACATTAAGTGGGCATTCTTTATATTTTTCCCAGATTTTCTAGTTGATGTTCTGCTGTTTTTTACTTTTTCATTTGTTGTTACTAGCAGTTACAAGTTCTTGGGGGTCGTTTGTTCTTGGGGATGGCATCCCCTAATGAGCACAAAAGAACCATTCCGAGTAAAACAAAATTAAAAATGCTTAAAACGTGACACCATAGGATTACCATAATAGAAAGTGAAATTATAAATTGATTTATAAATTCTTCTTCTTCAATCCCCATTTGGTGTTAGGCGTCGGGGTATCCATCTTCTCCAATTAGGTCGGTACCGGCTCTCTCTTCTCATCTCTTCCAGGGCTCTGCCCCTCATCCTTCCTACATCCTGAATGCGATTTTCCCAAGTTTTTCGGGGTCTTTCTCTCGGGTCATTGCCTTCCGTTCTCATTTCCAGTACCTGTTTGGCTTTTCTCGACTCGTCCATCCGTTGTAGATGTCCGAACTATTTTAGCAGTCTCTCCTCGATTTCTTGTATAATCGACTTCTTCTGTCCTATTTCTGAACGTATTCTTTCATTTCTGACCATGTCTCTCCTGGTTTTTCCTGCTACCCTTCGTACGTACTTCATTTCTGTTGCCTGAAATTTAGCTTCAGCTTTGTTTTCGTGCTTATCTCTCCTTTACCCACTATTGTGTTACTTATCTGATAGTACGCTGAGACCGCTTTCTTGGTCCGGCTTAGCACTTCTTGGTCTCTTTTCCATTACAGCTAACAATGATTCCGAGGTATTCATAGGACTCAACTCTCTCTAATTCTCTGCCGTTGCATGTTATATGCAGATTCTCTGTCGACCTATCCTCTTTAGAGACCCACATTACTTTGGTCTTGGTTATATTGACCTCCATTCCCTTTCTTTTTAGATTGTTGGACCACTTCTCTAATGGATTTCGTAGCCTTTCCGGATTGTTTGCAATGATAACAATATCGTCCACATATAATAGAAATTGCCGGTTGATGAGTTGAAGTCTCTAGTTCCCAATCTTAGTTTTTTCTGTTTGCCTCTTACACGAATTAGCTATTTTATCCATGAATAATATGAACAGTAGTGGGCTAAGACTGTCTCCTTGCTTTAATCCTTTGCATATTTCAAATACTTCTGACTTCTCCCCCTCTAGTCTTACTTTCCCCGCCAGCTTGTCATAGGCGCTTTTAATAGCGTTTATCAGTCTCTCTGGAACGTTTTTAGTTTTTAGTGCCTCCTATACATGTTGTCTTGGCACACTATCAAACGCCGCTTTTAAGTCTAAGAACGCTAGGAAAAGAGCCTTCCCCTTAGCCATCCATTTTTCCATGATGGCTCTTAAAGTGAAGATGTGGTCTTGTATTTGTTTACCCGGTCTGAACGCTATGATTCATAAATTAACAATCCATTTTATAAACTATCAATATATTTTCTTTGCAGTAAGGCCTAACAAGGATTCGTCCAGCCTGTCGGCTAAGAAAAGTAGCGTCAATTGCTCCGTTCTCAACAAGTGCTCGACGGAATACCACAGTCAGCCAAAAATGGCGCTTAGTAAATCGAATTTAAGCAAACAAGTTCTGGTAGCCCAAAAGAGCAGCAACAAAGTTTACCATCAGCTGCAGTTGGAAGAGCAACCAAAAGAAGGGCAGTTTGTGACTGTCATTGAGGCTGGACAAGAGCTTGTGCAACCAGATGAGTTAGGACAGGAGGAAAATGTCAAAAGCCACGTGCGAATACCAAAGGGAAATGAGCAAAATGCGCGAATATACAGCGGTGTCAGCAACGTGATGAAGCAGTCAAGCAGTCCAAGCAGCGTCGAAGGCTTGGCAAGGTGCATTTTCAGAGTAACACAACAACAGGAACAACTGGAGCAAAAACCGTGCTTAGTGGAAATGCTGAATACACTGACTACAGACGCTACAGTAACAAATACGAATGACTTGAGGCAGGGTGCGGAACTGGTGCCAAAGGATGGCGGCTATGGCAACAACAATATGCTCGTTAAACCAAAGTTAAAGTTGAGTAAGAAAAGTTGGCAGATTACAGACCAAGATCAAGACGAATTGTGCAACGATGAAGCTGCCAACATAAATAATAGCCAACAGCAGACGAAGCAGCAGTTCTCGGAACAGGTACTAGGACCAAGCCGACAGGGCCAACGGCAATATCAAAATTATCATTGCTCGACTGGGAAATCATGCACTACCAAAGGAAATTACGTAAAACTTATCGAAGCTCACGTTGTTGGCAAAGCACCCAACAAATTGTCAACCTTCAAACAAAACGCACCTCCATCGCTTGAGCGGATGGACGCCACAACAAAACTTTCGCATAGAGACTCAACAAGAAATGCAAACAGCGGAAGCAACTCGTGTTCAAAAGCAAGCAGCGACCACCAAGAAGAAACGCAGGACCTGGGCAGGTATGAAAGCTCTTCCATAGCCTCGGAGGTATATTAGACACCACCATTGCAGCAATTGGTCGATACGTGGACAGCAACGAGGCATTCATCAATGAATTGGTTGCACTCAGAGCATCAGTCAATGGAATGGAAAGTGCAAACGTAAGCGGGGCAATAGTGATGGGGAGTCTGGGCCTGAAACTGAGACATGTGTCATTATCTGGTTAGGATTCATAGTTAGCTTCAACTTAATCGCTTATGCCCAGCGCCGTCTTACATGTTAATAAAGTATGTCTGGATTAGTGTTAATTCTCAGCGTACTAAGTAAATTTAATGTTTAAATAAAGTATGTTTGAAATTGGTACTAAGTAAATTCCATGTTTAAGCATCTGGTTATGTCCAATTGCACATATAAATAAGCATTAAGCTCGTCAGGCTTCCAAAAATTGTGATGATTTAAAAAATTAAATATTTCGTATTAAACCAAAAAGTATGGGCGTCATTTCTGAGTATTAAGAAGGACTTCAACTTGTTAATTTAATTTGTAAAGTATCTTCTGTTCTATAAAGTCAAATAAAGAATAAAATTTAATTAAGCTAAATAAAAGCCATTAGTATAAATTACGTTGAAGCATCCAACTATCTTGAAATCATGATAGTTCGTAATACTTAGATGGATTACACTTATCCTCTTAGCAGAATTAATATAAATATGTACACAGATGGATCACTCACCAAGTCAAGTGAAGTGGCCTGGAGGTAGTAGGACCCAGGATTAAGTATCACGAATCACTCCGCAGACACACCAGCATTTTCCAAGCTGAAATCTGTGCTATTGGAAGATGTGCAAAATTCAATCTGCAAAAGAACTACCATGATCAGGTATATTTCCATCCTGTCTAAAAGACAAGCTGCGATATAGGAATTTAGCAAAGCCAATATCACATCAAGGCTAGTCATAAAAGTAAGTTAGTCACTAGATAAATTAGGATCCAGGAATAAGCTTCCGATAAGATGGGTTGAGCTGGCAGATAAACTTGCAAGGACCGGTGCAGCAACACCTCTAATCGGACCTGAACTACACTGTGGTATTGGTAACCACGAGATACGGGAGCTACTGCGAATAAAGGAGAATAACTGGGCACTGATATCAGCGCTTTAATAGTCGAAAACCCTCCTCTCTAACTACAACCGTAAGAGGTTCAAAGTCATGATAACTCACGGGAAGAACACCGTGAGAATCCTGACGGGCCTTATGGCGGGGACATTTTAGGCACCGCACCTACTTAAACAAAATTGGCATAGCGGTTAGTGGACTATGACGATTCTGTAGCATGGAGGAAGAAACTTCATGGCATGTAACATATTATGTGAATGTATGGCACTCGCCGGTAAAAGAAAAAACTTCCTGGGCATGTACGTTCTCCCACCGCAGATCGTTGTTACCATAAGTCCAAACAAAATACTGGGGAATACATGCAGGCCATAGGACTTTTGGGAGAGCTCTGAGCCATGAAGGGGGTACAATAGATCCACTTGGGTCGCAGTACATTTTTCACTCAATAACAATAATAGCACTGGTCGACAAAAAAACAGCCTTTTGTGTGTAACATCAAAACTTTTATCTAGAAATGTTAAGGACAAGTATAAGGATAATAGACTAATAAAATTAGGATGCTTCAAATACGAATAGTTTTTTTGTAACCTTTAGAAAATTTCAGATTTTATTCACGAAAATAAGTTATTTTATCATATGATTTTATTTTGTATTTTGCTTAAGGGACATCTCGTTGTAATGTCCGTAATCCGTGGACTCCGCTTGCCCTGTTATCGTTTTTGTCTTGGTGGAATCTTTCACCATGTTCATCGCTGAAGGCGCCCAAATTTTCAGGAAAGAAGTCTAAATATGAATGAAGGAAGTGTATTTTAAATGAGATATTACATCACAAAGCGTATAAGATCTTTTAGCATATGGCACGTCAGGATACTTAATTTTACTTCTTGTTTTAATTGTAATACCTTTTGTATCAGTAAGGCAAAAAAAAACAATCAAATGAGTGTTTCGTTGGTTCTGTCCAAATTACAGGGATTGCAAAAGGCATAGATCGAGATCTTCTCGCCCATCCAGTAAAATGACCCACACATGTAACACAGCAGATGTGTGGAACCCACGCTATGTCTTGCTGTCCGACTGCAAAGCCAAAATACTCTTCATATAACTTAGTTACTAATGGTGTCAAATTCCTTCGCTGAGTTTTAAAAGTAATGTTATGATTAATTTTACGGGTAGTAGCTGTAACACAAAAACTAGACCTGATGGAATCAAAATAAATACATATGGTAATAAAATGAGGGTAGGTAGGTAATTCAAAAATAGTAATTACCTTTCTTGTTACCTAATTTTGTTGACCAGTGTAATTAAAGCTACATATGTATGTACATACATATATTCATGTTATTTGTTTGCATTGGCTGTAGAAGTATGTATGTATGTAGCATATATGTACAATAAATACATATGTACATACCTAATCAACCTGTGAATATTTAGAAAATTACTTGCTAACGCACTTTACCAACAACTTGGCTTTGCTACCTCTCGTTAATAGACTCGCATGCAAATTAAATGCTCCTACTAACACGATGCATAGCCTAAAATATTGCCTCAAACGAAATGCCTTGACCAAATACTACGTTTTATCGCATTTAATCATGTAAAAAACTTATCTAAATACTTATGTATGTACATATTTATTGTATTAAATTTAGAAAATGTAAAAAATAGTACATTATGATGTTCCAAAGGGTGTAACACAATGTAAATGTACATAAACAAGATTGCATTCAGAAACGTCGCGTCATCTAAATTGCTTTTAACATTTGTTCAAAGTTCAAATAATGCTTTGCTTACAACTGCATACATGCTCGCATTTATAAATGTGTGTGTGTATGTAAACACTCGTGTATTTATTCTGTGTACATAACAAGAAATCGTTTGCTGAAAATCATCTGTTGGAATCGAACAGCTGACTTGAACTTACTCTCTCAGCCATGCCGACTCTTTTCGCTCTTTCTCTTTGAGCGTCTTTCGTTTGTCCAGTGAGAACCTTTTGCTTCTTGCTGGCCGATATTTGTTTGTCAATTAGTTTTAATCGGAGAGAGTCGCCGCGTGCGCGTGCCTTCTAATTAATGTAGACAAATTGTATTTTGTTTGCGGAGTGTTACGTTTATTTGGCTCAAATCGCTGTTTTAATTAATTTATTTACAAATATTTACTTGGTCACGTGCAATAAAAACAAATTCCCGTTTCGTTTGACCAAAATAGCTTATAAATTCAGTTTGCTCTGTGCGGGTGCGCATTGTAGTCTTAAAAATAAATTCGCCCTCAGTGGTTGTTGTTGCTGCAGTTGTTGGTCTCTTCTTTGCCGCAAATAACGTAACTATGTATATGTATTTATTTATGTATGCGCATATGTACTACAGATTTGTGTACATACATATATGTATATACATTTTTATATGAATCAGTTCGCGGACGATTTGTGACATGTGCTGCCACTATTTTTGTTTATTTTCTTAAGTGCCATTATCATTCAATTGTTGACATTTATCAATGAATTGCGTTGCATGTACATTAGGGTGGACCCATTTTTTTCCGGTATAAAAGGGTATCAGCGATTTTGATTCTTTGGGTCATTCCAAGCAACTTTTTACAAGAAACTAAAAATTAATTTTAGAACCCTCTGTCAGCTCTAAAAAATTAAAAATAAAAGTCAAAAATTGATTTTTCGATGCCAAAAACTCCCAAATGCACATTTGCCTAAAGGAAAAATACCGTTTTTTGGCTTTTTAAATAAAGGGTGTAAGTTAATTTTTGGGCGACTCCAAATTTATTTTAGAACCACAGTTTCTTAGGCACAGTTGGTTAAAATTACCCAAAATCTCAAAATCGGTGACACCCCCAGACTGTTTTTTCAGCCCCACACAAATTCATCCGCCCTGTATATATTTGTGCTGCACATTGCTGCCAAAGATTGTGGAAATTTAACGATACTAGATATTGCATACAGTAGCAGCGAACGATGAATATAAATTATTGAATATTAGTACCACAAATAAAATAATGGAGAAGAGTCAAATGGAATCAGGACTATCTCAAGCAATGACGGATATTCAAATATCATTGGAATTGATGAGCCGTCTTAGCAATGAGGTAACCGAGAGCATACTCTCTGATGTTGATGTGGAACAGCAGCGTCTACTGGGTCCAACAGCAGACAACACTAACAATGATCACAAAGAGCGACCGGTTCCACCGACGCGAACGAATGTTCGCGCTAAGCCAGAAGAAGAAGGTGAGTTCGTTGTAGGAATTTAATGGATTCAGTATGACGGAGAAGGTGAAAAGTGTTTAGATTGAAAGTAGTTGAAAGACTTTTTGTTAAATGGAAAAATGAAGTTATGACCATGACCTTTTTATACCCTGTACCTTACGGTACAAAGGGTATATTAAGTTTGTGGAAGCCGAAATAGTCTGTAACATATACAAGGAGACGTCGGAGACACCCCAAAGTTACCTAAAATATGATCAGGGTGAATAGAGAAGTTGATATACCTAAGCCCGTCTGTCCCTCCGTCTGTCCGTTTGAACGCCTAGATCTCAGAGATGGTAAGAGCTGGAGTAACCAAACTTTCACATTAGATTCCATATTATTCCATAGGAGACAAGTTTATTATTATTATTATTATTTTTTTTAATATCGTTAAGTTATATAGCTCCCATAGGGGTGTTTCAGACGATCTCGAAAGAAACAAGTTTTAGATAAATAACTTGTTTGTTTATGAAGATATCGTAACCAAATTTTGCATTCGAAGATTTTTTATAGTTACCAAGCACTGTACCATATTAAATCAAAATCGGTTGACTATATAATATAGCTCCCATAGGGCCGATTTTCAAAAAAATCGATTTTTGAACAAAATATGTTGTGTTTCGTTTGTTTGTGAAGATATTGGAATTAAATTTGGCTCTTGTCAGTTTTTTGTAGGTCTTAAGCATTGTACCAAATTTTATAAAAATCGGAAGACTATATCATAAGGACGAATCGGTCAAAAAAAACTTTTTTTATACAAAATTCGTTGTGTTTCGTTTGTTTGTAAATATATTTGAACTTAATTCGGCATTCAGATCTTTTTTAAAGTATTAAAGCACTGTGTCAAATTTAATCGAAATCGGTTGAGTATATCATATAGCTCGGTCAAAAAAAATGTTGCTAAAAATTCTTGTTTTTGGTTTTTTATGAAGGAACCGGATTTTATTGCAAGCTAGTGGTAAAGAGTATCCCAAAGTCATCTGCGTCCGACTTAACGTAAGCCATGTTTATTCCTATTCGTTTGGAACCCAAAGAGAAACTATCGCTCATGAATCATAAGTCATAATGATTACAGGCTCATTCAAAAATATCAATGCGTAGAAAGATATTGGCTCTGCAAGCAAAGTATAGGCAGTCACGAATAATACTTCATGAAGTGAACCCTTATAGTATAAAAGAGTGTATTAGAGCCTCTACGAACTTCTTTAGAAAAATAAAAATAAAATAAAAAAAGAAAAATAATTTTGTATATGTTTTGTTCCTGGCGGAAATTGATTACCTTTGAGATCACTGAAAAATGATCCCTGTGGCAGCCGGTTCAGGGTTGCGAGGCCACCCCAGCACTCAAACAGACCAAGAACTGCCCCTTGTGGATCGCGTGTTCGACAAGTAGTTGATGTTAGACCATTGGTTATATGTAATTACTCGACTGGTTGTAGGATTCACAAATAAACATATAACCAACCCTTATAAATTGCTGGGATATAAAAGTTTCACAACAACACCTTAATAGTTCGCTCTTTAGTAGGTATACTAGTTATGGACTACAGCGTAAAGAGCTAATTTGTGAAAACTTAAGTTTTCAACACACCCATTTACATTTATTTGTGTTCCCAAGTTAAATTTTAAATGAGTTTCCACAAGTAGTTAGCTTCAGAGCCTAATTGAAATGTTTCGACTGGAGTCTTGGGTATTAAGTTATGTTGATTTCTGTCTTATCAATACGTTTAAATGTTTTAAGAGTTACGGGGCCCGTCGCAATTCTTATTTATCGTTATGCTTGATATTTGGGCGTCATTAAATTCTTCTTTTTTTGATTGGACAAAGGTGTGGCGGAAGGAAGCCATAGTTAGTTGGGCAAGTTTAGTTTTTGGCCACAACTGAACTATTATTATTATTATCATGCTTCCACAATGGCAACTTTTCGCCATGGATCTATGTAGAAACAAATTTAGTTTGTTCACTGCTGCATACATTACATCACGTATGTAGTAGGAGCTGGCCATGGCTGCCTCCGGGGCTCTTTGTATTACATAGGTTGCCACAAAATGTTGCTAAAACTTGTGAAACGGATGCCACGCAGTATTTTTTGTATGAATAATGAGCTGTTAGCTCCGCGCAAATGATAACAAGCAAACAACGAACCGAGTAGCTGGTTGCCCCTCAGGCACAGCCTACCCAGAACTATTGCATTTGCATAGAGTCAGTTTTACATATGCATTAGCTTTAGTTAATTTCCTGTGCACTCATTTGGCATTAGAATATTTCAACTTGGTACAAAGCTGGAGTGTTTTTTTGGGGAAACATTTTGCAAACTAATCGGTAAAAAGAATAAATAATTTTCTTCTATCTACGAGTGTCTACAGTCACTCTTAAGCATCTGCATATTTATTAAATAAACCTATTCAAATGTGCCATGGAGAACTATATTTCAAGCTTGAAGGGAATTGCTGCATCTGGCACAGTGACTTGGTGTCCTACGACGCCAGAATGTAGGCAACATTGTAGAAATTTGAAGCGCATATCTGAAACTGAAACTAACATGTGAGATGTCTTTACAGGTGCAAACATATACATACATACATATATATGGTAAATAGTAGTTTTTATTTGTGTATGTGTTTGTGTATAAATATGTTCAGCATTGATAAATGCAACGTCTATGGAGACCACGGGTAAACACACACATGTACTCATACATACACACACATACAGCGAATAACATTTATAAATGAGTGCCACGGAGGAAGCACATTATATCCTACGTACGGTTGTGTGTCCCGGCATAATAGTTGTCAAATGAATAGCAACATTTTAGAGGATGCGATGCAGAGGAGAGGAGGAGTTGCACACTACACACTGCAGCTGAGCTGTTGAAACGCCATGACACAAATACCAGGGGCGGGCACTTGCTCGACGCTTCATTTGACTTGCCGTAAACAAGTCTATTTCGTCGTTGGTTACACATTTTCTGTTTGACGCACTTTAACTTGGTGGAAGCCGTTCTCATTCGAATTGAATCGTTTGAATCCACTTTGCCCTGCAGCAGTAGCACTTAAGTTCAGGTCTCTTAAATCGCCTCCTTTCTAATGCGTGCACTGCTTGCTTTTGGTATCCCCCCTCCTGCAACTTTGAGTGTGCTACGTCATACTCTTTGACGGAACATCAGAACATCAGTGACTGACTAGTCGGTCGCATTAGCAGAGCTTGTAATTACTAAACTAATGCTAAGCTGTGCGGTTTTAATTCACCTTTTTGAAAATTGCTTTTTGCTCTTATATACTATACTATGTATAGGTATGTATGTATATCTACTAGCGTGCTTACCGAGGCTTAAGCTTTCCATCATTTTTAATTTGTTTTCTTATTTACTTAGCTATAATGAGTAACGGAGGCGTCTCTGTTGCACAGTTGGGCTGGCTTTAAAGAGGGCAGAAGATTTTAAGCGCATGCCACACAAGAACTTTTTTGTAAGTGTATTGCATGAGAATGTAAGTTCAATTTTAAGCAGTTATGCTTATTTGGCATTTATCGAGGTTCCGCTAACTACGGTTAATGAGCGAGGTCTGATCACTAAAATACGCAAAAATTCTACAATTCTAATTTCATTCATTCATTATGTGGCCTTGACAACCCGTTATCGGGCGACGGCTGACCCCAACAGCTCTGTCCAGGCGCCTCTGGTTTGCGCGCGCCTTCTTTAATTAGAATTACCAAGGCAGGATAGGTCCTCCTCTACTTGATCTTTCCATCGGAGTTGTGGTCGTTCCCATCGTTTTCCTTCGTCGGCTCTCGTTCGAATACCTTTCTCCCTGGAGCATTTTTATCCGTACGTAAAACATGCCCGAGCCAGCGCAGACGTTATATTGTGATGCGCCGGACAGCACCTATGTCATCTTAGAGCTCTTCATGGTTCATCCGTATGCGAAAATCGTTCTCAAAACGAAAAGGGCCGAAGATTTTACGAAGAATTTTTCTTACAAAAACACCCTAAGCGCGGATGCAACCCATGCTTCTGTGCCATATAATAGCACGGGCAAGATGAGCGTCTTGTAGAGTGTTAGTTTTGTTGGTCGAGAGAGGTCTCTGCTACACATCTGCTTACTGAGACCATAGTAACACCTATTGACAAGTGTGATTCTTCGTTTTATCTCCAGGCTGATATCATTTTCGGTGCTAACAGCGGTGCCAGGGTACGTGAATTCGTTGATCACTTCAAAAGTGTAGACGTCCGCTACAACATGGGAGCGTAGGCGCCGTGTGTCCCTGTTCTTAGACAGGATTTACATCGTCTTGCACTCGTTTACCGCTAGTAACATCTCGTTTACAACGTCCAATGATGCAGATATCATCACTTGTAAAACTCTCTTGTAAAAAATAGTGCCATTGCGATGCACACCGGCCTTTCGCAGTACCCCTTCCATCACGAAATTAAAGAGGTCGCATGATAGAGGGTCGCCTTCTCTAAAACCTCGAACGGCATTGAAAGGTACGGAGAGGTTCGTTCCTACCTTGACAGAGCGGATGATGCCGCTCAATGTCATTCCGCAAAGACGAATCAGCTTCGCAGAAATACCGAACTCAGTCATGAACGTGCATAGGTGATCCCTTATCGGGCTATCGAAAGCAATTTTGTAATCGAAAAAGGGATGATAGGTATCGATCTGTTTTTCGTGGGTCTTTTCCAGGATTTGGCGTAGTTTTAAGATCTGGTCTATGGTGAGATGGCAATAAGACTGATTCACCGGTAGTTGGCGCATATCATCGAGCCTCCCTTCTTTAGTATAGGACAAAGGACACTGAGCTTCCAACCGTCGGACATGCTTTATTATTATTGAAACTCGGGTTTCTTCATGGCTAGGTGGTGGGATACCCAAATTGTCGTTAGTCGGTGGTCTAGGTTTGTTTTCTTCAATGGCGGGATTTGTGGCGTCGTCGCCTGCAAGAATCTTGGAGAAATGCTCTTTTCATTTTTATCTTTATCTGTAACCAGATTCCCATGTCCATTTCGACAGTTTGATGAAATTTTAATTTATATCTCTATTATTTAAAAAAATTATTTTTTTTTATCTTTTTGAAATTAATTTCAAGTGGGTCAGATGGTCTTACAATCGTTCGAAAAGTGGTTCTTCTCGATTGTTGCAAAGATATTCAGATCTACAGAGTTGCTTCAAAATATGTGACTTAAACAGGCGACGTATGGATAAAACACAATCCATGTGGGCTTTGAATCATATCCAACAAAAATTAATCGTGCTCGAAGCCCTGCCAAACAAATAGTAATCTGATTCTTCGAAAAATAATTTGTTTGCCAAAAGTTTTCCACTCAAATCAGTCAAATTATTGGGTCATCCACCATATGGACCTGATTGACCACTTAAAGGTTTCTTTTCCTTCCCTCAGATCAAAAATAAAATGCGTGGTGAATATTTTCATAGCTCGAAAATGCAAATAATGCCTTCAAAATGTCTGATTCTGAGTGACCTGATACAGTTTACGGTTTGTTTCAGGCGAATGCATTAATGTTAAGATCTTATGGGATACTATATGTTAGTAGTAGCCATTTTAAATATATATGGAGCAGTCCACTTACTCGTACTATCAACACAAGCTTAAGCACTCTTTAACTAAAACCATAAATTCGAGGGTCTTAAGAAGCTTTTTATGCAGCACAAAAAATTTTTAGTATGGTTCATAAAAAATTGTACAACTTTTTTAGTGCATCTCGTTTTTTTTTACCTATCTGCCGGTGTATGTATGTGTGTCTGTATTTGCTATAAATCCAATTAACACCTGCAGTTTCTTGCAAAACTGACCCACAGATACTGCGGTAGGGAATATTTTTTTGAGTGGCATAATTTGTGTGAAAACTTTTGTAGCAATTGAAAAGCGAAATTTTGTGCATTTATTACACTTGCTTTAAAAAACTTTGATATTATTTTCTTGCCTGGTCAAACTGGAAAGTTTCAGAAAATATGACAAGATAAGACGGCAAGAAGTGCCTCGAGCGAAATGTTCAAAATGCAACGACAGATGAAGCAGCCGCAGAAAACTGACTAGAAATAATAAAAAGTAGTTTCAAAAATTTCCCCAGGCGACTGTTCCACCACCACAATTGTATGTAATGAACTATCAAATGGAATAACTAAGAGTCAATAAAATGCAAACTGTGTGGGTTAGTCTAGTCACATATTAGAATGCACTACCAAGTAATTAAAGTGCCGGTTGTGTAAAACCCAAACTAACGATCAGATCAAATCGTGTGGGTTGAGTAGCTTCAGTACCTTCACTTGGTTTGAGTGGAAAAAGCATTCCCTTTTTTTTTGGCCAGTTGCCTCAAATGAATATAAAATATGAAGGCATCAACATTTGCTAACATGGCAACCGAACTTGCTACCAACTTATGAAGTGCTCCGGCGAGGCTTTCGCCAGGGCGGAGGCAATGTGCAGCTAGGTGCTCCTCATTGCTATCTTTGCAGACAGACACCTTTGCACAATTTATGCACAGTTTTAAGGAGTAGTGAAAGCTTGGAAAAACTTTAAATGAGGCACATAATTCATAAATGCTGGAAAAAAAGCTTTGCAAACTAACCAACCTACCAGACGATGATTGTGGAAGGCAATTGAAATCGGTTATCATTGACTTCCGACGCACAGTGGCACGAAAGCTGAAAAACCGTAGCAAAAATCATATCTTCTAAACAAATTGAGAAATTTTTATGAATTAAATTGCAGTTAAAGAAAAATTTTCAAGGCTTTAAAATAAGTATTCATATATGGTGGGTCATATGTTGTTGAAGTTGGATTTTGTTGCCTGTGCAATATTCGCTTTTGAACATATGTACATATTATTTTCATATTTTCTGAACCAATTAAGATATTTTAATGAAATAAATTGTAGTTAAAAGGAATATGTTGAGGCTTTAAAATAAATACTCATATATGATGATACGGTATCTGAGAGCTGCGCAATATGTTGTTGAAGTTGGATTTTGTTGCCTGCGCCATATTTGCTATATTGATGAAGAAAATTTTGATGATCTATTTTTTGTTCATATATCAGTAGTTTTTTGTAAAATAATCATCCACATTTACATTTGAGGGGATATCTAAAAGACTTAGCATTTCTTTTGAATAACTATTTGGCAATTCTGTGTTGGATCTCACATGTCTAAGGGATGCAAACAGTGAATCTGATGAGGAGGGAGTCGGAGTTTTCCAATGTTCCAGTGTTTCACTTTTTAGTCGTAGGGAGACAAAAGACTGATCTGTAATACCATCATCTGTCATTCATCTGTGGCTATTATTTGCTTGTAAGCACTTTGGCCAGAAGATCCATCGCATCCTCATTTGCTTAATAATGTGAGGTTTTCTGGAAGAGTCTCCATCTCATTTTCTGAAAAGCTTTCAAGGAGCCGTTTTGCAGTATGATCCATGAGGTCGTGAAGTTTAACCTCTGTTGAGACTTCCGTCACTATCACTATCGGTGGTTGTGGTACTGCGCTCAGTTTAGCTGATCCAATTTTGATGTATCCAGAAAGAATATTGACATTGTGCCGAATTAGCGAACCCCGCAATATAATATATTTTCCCTTGGACAGATTCAACTTCATAAGCAACGCCAAAGCCTCTTCAGCGCTATACTCCATAGGTAGAGAATTTGGTGGTGTAGGGATGCTTTCCTTTATCCTTTTAAGTCGCAAAGGGCTTGCATCAGCAACCGCTTTTGTTATATGCGTCCTTATATGTTCATAGTCCTTCCTGTACTTTAATGATAGAGCCTCCGATAGATGATCCGTGGCTATATCGACTGTGGCATCGGCAAGTTTTCTCTTTCTAGTAAAATTTGAGCACTCGTCCAAACATTTGGTAGGTCTTCCTCTGTTTCGGTGCGTAGATGTTTGGGGTTCTTCTTCTCTTAATAAATTTTTCTCGGCAGTATTTAGCGTCTATCCATTTTTTTTCGTTACATTTATAAAATACGAATTATATTTAAAAATTCGTATTTAGTAGATGCATCTACTCCGTGTTCTTCTTCTTCTTCTCATACCCGCGGCATCATTTTTGCAATTGGGTTTCTGCACTTTTTGGCCTTACAGCCAAGGGGCGGGGGATTCAGGGGACATAAATTTTATACAACTGGTAAATAAATTAATAACCATTCCATTGATTTTTTATTTTCTTCCAAAGTTGGAAAAGTGGTCCAAATATAGTAGTTCAGGTAAACGAAAGTATTGAAAAAAACGGATAAGATACGAAGTAATTTTTTTTCTTCTGTTTAAATTTTTTACCTTTTCATGGAAACCAAAAAAATAGAGATTGGTTGCGCAGTTTTTTTTACAAAACAACTTTAAACATTAACTTTTATTCCAAAAATTATGATTTTTTTATAGTTGAAAATTTACACAACTTTGAGCGACTGTAGGAACTAAACTATTCTGCCGAATTGAATAAAATTTATATATTCGTGATCCTTGGAAAATTCTAAATTAGATGCTTGTATTGATTTTATAAAACGTTTACATCAAAATTTTGATTTTTGCAACGCTTTTGCGGCTATCGTGCCACTGTGCGACGCAGCCCCGTGGGTAAAAAACTATTTGTTATTATTTCAATTAGGAAAAGTTAAATATTTGTTAAACTTCAAAACGCGAACCTTGCATTGAACTTGCAACATGGCTCTAACTAAACCTACCAACTTGAAGTGGCAAATATTTATCCAAAGTACACTTGTTTTCTTGTTGGCCTAATGCCTAATTACTTCGATAAGCAAATGCTTCCTCCAAGAGCTATTTGAGATTAGCCCGAATCGAGCCACTGTGTTTATTCACCCGCGTTTAGCCCGCAAAGTTCACTTTTTATCTAAATTTCCCGTATAATAAATATATGCTAGAAAACTTTGCATATTTTAATTGATTTATTAATTTTTTCCCAGCATCTTATTTGCTTGCGGCTATATTGTTCTAGATGCTCTCTTTTGCTGTTGTTGTTTCTTCGATATTAATTAAGTTGTTAATTTTAAATATTAAAGTCAACAGAGTGACTGCCTCGTGCTTCCAAGTAAACGTGCGCCGCATCTGCGATTGTTTTGTGTATGTTTTTTATTAGCATTAGATAAAGACTATGTATATGATGTATGTATATAAACGTCTATATACTTAGTATATTTAAGTATATACATTGAAATTTATTTATAAATATAAATATATTCCGCTGGCTTTCATTAAAGAGAATTGTGCACAACTTTGTTAGTTGTGAAATGCCTTCTGGCTACGCAGCTGATCTGAGAGATTCGCGGGAGCTGAATACGCTCGAGCTATAGAATCTTATCAGTCAGTGGCTGGGTGCGGTAGGTCGTTGTCCAAAGGGATCGTGTTAATTTGTTTACCAGTCTGTTTTATTCCGAGAATTGTGAGTTTTAATATTTGTTGTACAATCGTGGTTGGATGTAGTGAATACCCGGTATAGTGAATACCCGGTATAGTGAAACCGTCGATATAGTGAACACACTTTAAATAGTGAACAATGGAAATCATCTAAATAGTGAACCAAATTAAATTGAAAGCATTTTCAAGCAGAAAGTAAAGAAAAAACACAAAAGAGAATCAGAAACGAAAGCGGGTTTCCCAGCAAAATCAGCTGTTTCTTGACGAATTTGCTTATTTTGTTTACATTTCCATTTTCCTACAAATAAAGAGTTTTTCAATAAGAGCGCTACAAAAGTTTTTCCAAATAAAACAAAAACGGTTCCTGTGAAAGTACATTCGATGCCATTATGTATGGAACTCGATTTGTTGGCATGGCCACGGGCACGCTTGCAGAAGTCCAGACGCTGAACCCAATTTTCGACGGTTTTCAAGCATAAATTCGGTGATACTGCTGCAATTTCACGTTCGATATTCGTACGAAGTTCATCAATCGTCGCTGGCTTGTTGGCATAGACCATAGACTTGACGCAGCCCCACAAGAAATAGTCTAACGTGAGATAACACGTTCACCAAACTTGGTTTTCAATAAATCGATTGCGACACACGCTATGTGTCTTGTGACGCCGTCCTGTTGAAACCATCATATCATATCATATCATCCAATACGGACTAAAAATATTCGGTTATCATCGAGCGTTTGCGATTCCCATTCACAGTAACGTGCTGGTCTTGATCATCATGGAAGAAGTACGGCTCAATGACACACCAAACCGTAATTTTTTTTGGGATGCAATGATGACTCATGGAGTACGTGTGGATTGCTGCCTGACCAATAACGCATATTTTGCTTATTGACGAAGCTATTAAGCCAGAAATGAGCCTCATCGCTGAAGATGAATTTTCGATGAAAATCCGGATCATTTTCAAGTTGCTGTTCAGCCCAACTCACAAACATACGACGCTTCTGGTGGTAAAGCGACTTCAGTTCTTGCGACAATTTGATCTTGTAAGGATGTAGGCCAAGATCTTTTCGCAAAATTCATCACAACGACGTCACAGAGATGCCCAACACTTGAGAACGACGTGTGAGAGACTGATTTGGGTCTTCCTTTTGTACTGTGCCTGTGGATTCAAATTTTTATACTAGACGCTCAATTGTTGATCTGGCAGGACAATTATGACGACCATAAATTGGACGTAGTGCTCTTAAAGTTGAGGCCACTGACTCCGAATTTCGGTAGTAAATTTTAATAATTTCGACTCGTTGTTGGATCGTATATCTTTCCATGATGAAATGGCAAACCTTACTAAAGAGAAATGTCAAGAGAGCGGGAAAAAAGTTGACGGCGTTTGCTGTCCCTATTGGTTTACTTTTGTAGCGTCCCTATTGAAAAACTCGATACTTTCGCTGTTGATTGCTTCTAAATCAGCTGTTTCTTGACGTTATTGCTTATTTTGTTTACATTTCCATTTTCCCACAAATATATTCTAATGATCGTAATTTAATTTTGAACAAATAGTTTTAAACAAAAAAAGAGTCAACCTTGATATAGTGAACAGCCTTGATACTGTGAAGAGGCCTTGCAATAATTAGTTCAGTACATCCAGACACGACTCATCCAATTGGCATAAACTCTTACAAGGTGAAAGATTTAAATGAGAAGATCTAACACATATCAATTGATATCAAATAAAAAAATATTTAAATAATTCCATGTGACATATCCGAATATTTGTGAAAAGGCGCGTGATCATTGAATGTTGACACCAAATATTTGTGTGTATGATTAACACGTCATAAACAGACGCGTCGCAGATTGGTGACAAATGGCACCAACAAATTTAAATGTGGCGTTGAGAACAAACTAAATATTATTTAAATGGTGCGTTGATTATATTCAGTGCTCTTTGCGAGACTTTTGGTGTTTTGCTTATTAGACATTTGCTTCATATGCAAATTATCCACTAATGGCCATTGCTAGCCCATGGGGCACCATTCGAAGTGTAACTCTGCTAATTATTAAAAGAAATATTTATATTTCCTAACTGACTGAGGTGGACTTTTACTTAGCAATTTGTATGCCACAGTGTAAGGTGTGAAATTGTTGCAGCGACAATAAAGCCAATTACGGCATCTTGCCGTCGTCAGTTTCCCGGAGGCAGAAGGAGTGGAGTCACTCGTAGGAGTACCTGCCCGTTCGCTAAGCTCTCGTCAGACAAGTTCCTGGCATAGTTGGCGTTGCCTTCGCAACGGCTGTCGTTACTTCGCGCAATCAGCACCTGTCAATCTTTGTCGCAATCTTCAGTTTGCCATCATCAACGCGCGGCGCCGTTGTTGCCTAGCCTACCCTGCCTGATGCCTGACGCTGAGTAGCATAAAAGCCGAGTTGCATTTTGCAATCTAAACGTGTCTAGAACGAAGCTGGAAGATGGCTTGCTGCATTGCTAGACGTTGTCGACGACGTTGTCAACGTTGTCGACGTTGTCGTCGCTGCTTTTACTTTTTTAGTTATGCATGAGCTGAAGAAATGAATGCAAAATGGGTTAAATGCAGCTTGTTAGCACTTATAAGCAATTTTAACGGTCGGTTTGAGCAGACAGACAGACAGACAGACAACAACAGCAACACAATAGCAAAGGCCGCCTGCAGCTGCAGCTGAAGCTGCCCTACTCCATGCTGCACTTGCCCATGTTGCCGGTGACATTTCTATTAAAACATTTAAATCTGTTTGTTACTTACAGCTAAGCGCAGTGCAACACAACAACAACAACAGGAGCAGCAACAACAATACCAGGAGGAGTCTAGCAACAAAGCACTTGTGCAAAGTGACAACATGACACAATACGGCAACACTACGTTACAGGGCGCACAGAGTGGCAGCTCCACTCCTCCGTCGCATACAAAATTAGACGTACAAAAATTCTCCGAGGACTACAATAATGGCTCGCCGCCTGATGGTGGTGGCGGCGGCGGGGATGCATCACAAAACGCTGCAACAATAATTTTAGCGCCGACATCATTAAATTTAACAAATACAACGCAAAATGTTGTCAGCAACAATGTCGGTCCTGGTAACAATGAGCCGGGTTACCCAGCGCGCCAGGAGCAGTACAAAGGACCCAAATGGTAAGTGAAAAACTCATATGGGCGCAGAGCAGACGCCGAGACACTTTTGGGCAACCGAGCGCCATTGTGTGTGTGTGTGTGTACGTCTGTGTGTGTGTGTGTGTGCGTATGTGCTTAACCCTTTGAATGCACTTCCGGCGCAGCAGCGGCGTGACAGCGTCCGCAGCGGCGTCACTGGCGACATTCACACTTGCATTGCTCGCGTATTTCGCATTTCCGTTTCGTTGTTGCCTTTGTTGTTGGGTTTTTAAATTTTGTTTTGTATTTCTTTTACTTTTATACTCTACATACAGCTAACAATGTTGTCGTTTTTGTTGTTGTTGTTGGTCTGCTGTCTGTTGGATGCTTCAACGGCTGGCAATGAAAGGAAGGGGCGCGTGCTTCCGCCAAGCCAAGTCTGATAAATGTGCCTGGCCATGAAGTGTTCCGTGCTCCTTTCGCTGTATCACTTACTTTAAAAGCTAGAGTTACCTAAAGTGATGGCCTCTAAGCCTAATCCTGTGAGCTTTTACTTAGTGTGAATGTTTTCCAATGTCGGTGGGTGCTTCCAGCTAAATAATGTAATGTGCTGTAGAGGTGGGGAACTATCGATAGTCGGCGCCATCGATGGTCGACGATAGTAATTTCACAACTATCGAATATTGCACTGCAATATTCCTCGATGTTGCCAAGCATTCGACCGAGTTTGGCTTGACGGCCTCATGTACAAAATCAAATAATTGCTCCCTGGGAATACCCACAAGATTCTTGAGTCATACCAATACAACAGAGTATTCTCAGTGAGATGCAACGCTACCACGTTGGACGATTATGCCATAAAAGCGGCAGTGCCACAAGGCAGCGTGCTCAGACCAACATTATATGTTTTATACACTGCAGACATCCCAACAAGCCTGCGATTGACAACCTCCACATTTGAAGATTACTCGCTCCAAATGCCCATTGCAAGCAACCGCAAATCTTTCTGTTAATCTGGAGGACATAGAGCAATGGCTATCAGATTGGCGTATCAGAATAAAGGAAGAAAAATGCAAATAAGTAACGTTTACTCTAAACAGATAAACTTGCCCGCCTTTGGTACTGAACAACACGCAAATTCCACAAGCTGATGAAGTAACTTATCTTGGCGTCCACCTCGATAGGCGACTTACTTGGCGAAAGCATATTGAGGCCAAGAAAATTCATTTAAAACTAAAAAGGTGGAATCTTTTCGGATGATCGTGCAATTTTGAAGTTTTTCCGCTGGTTTTGTACTCCTTTCCGCACTTAATGCACTTGCCAATTTTTTGTCATCTGACGTTTTATAGTATTTCTATACTTGTGAGATTTTCTTTTTCTTTTTTTGTGTTTGCCACTCGGTCGCCAAATCTTTCTTCGAGTCCGTGCTGCCTTTCAGCCCTCGACACACTGAGTGTGAGGGAGTTCCGACGTTTACCTTAAATTCGACACATAGTCAAAATACTTCATAACTACAGTATGAACTCGGTAATGGCAACCCTCGATACACATAATGTTTCGATTTTTCCAGCACTAAGAAATATAGCATTGTAATCTTTTTTCCTATTTCTGAAAGAGCTTCGTGAGACGGCTATTATAATAAACATTAATAAAAATAAAGTGCAGACAACAATAATCGAGATGTTTAAAAAAAATATTTTTCTAGTTATATATTTTTCCTCGGTGGTTGCAACCTCCTCAATAAGTGCCTAGATTTCTATTAGTAGCGGTTAGCTCGATAGTGCTCAACCATCGATAATGCCGATAGTGCTATCGATAGTTCTCCACTTCTAAGGTGTTGTGCTCCAAATGGTTTACTTTGACATATTCAACAAGAGCGCAAAAAAGCTGTAGGCATTGTTAATGGTCTGAAAGAAGGGTATACAAATATTAAAGCCTATAAATGCTAGATTATGGTTGACCCACCTTGACAAAAATGGGCAAGCCAATTTGGAAAAAATCTGCAGCTTTTAGTTGTACGGCTGGTTTGAGGTGTTCCATATACATGTTAAGAAGTTTGCGCGTTCCGTAGGAATACTCCACCCAGTTGGTGTCAAAAACAGCGTTGGTCAACTTGCTAGCATATATCGTCACTTCGTTTCCATAATAACAAGGCAGATATATTTGGAAAATCATAACAAACAGGAATTGTACTGTGGTTATAAATGGGCCAGGAGTTTCGCGGTAATCCATTTGCACGAGCCTGTATGCGCTAAAGCATATGATGAAGGCGCTAAGCAACACCTGGGAAAGCACATAGGGTGACACTAAGAATTCACATTCCCGAGAAAGTCGTCGCAAGCGCATGTGGAGTTTGAAAATTCGACTAAACTCTGATTTTGCGGCAATCTCGGGGGTTTGAAATAGCCCCGATAGACGCAAATTGAGAATACGATAGAGCAACCCAATGTGGAACATAAAATAGCAGCCCATTGCATCGAGGGAAGCATTGCAAACACATGTCAGCGTCATAGCCAGTACATTGTAGGCCCAGGCGTAGTAGTAGTGTTCCGGATTACGCCACTCGAATGGCACGTAGTAGCTAAAAGGTAGCACGTAGGTGTCCATCAAAAGCACACTTATGAAGCCGAAGGAACCCACAATTAGGCTGAAACCAATGTACAAGTAAAAGGTGCGTTTAAATTTTACTTGCTCCTTATGCCACAACAATTTCTCATTAGGATTTCGTAGTTCGTAGGCTTCATGTTTTTCCAACTCGTTTATAAAATGATTTGCCTGTTCACGCTTCCACCAAATGTTTATAAGTTTTGTTAGCATAGCCACTTCTGTCAATGATATATAAAGCAACTGTCCTGCCTGCTCCAAATTGCTGGAACCTAGAGCTTCTATCCACATAAGCGTTATATATGTAAATGTTAAGGGTAGATGTAAAGCAAAGCGATAATTGCGCTTAATCAATCCAAAGGTGCCATTTTCATTCTTCCACTTCCAGAGACCTAGCCAACGTGCTGCTTTTCTCAGTCTTCGTAAACCTGAAATTCTATCCGTAGAGTCCGCCATCTTGATCTAAGCACAAACTTAACTCTGTGGTTATCAAATGAAGTGCAGCTGCTTTTAAAGACTTAATGTTTGTCTGGTCTCCGTCTCCTTCTCCGTCTCCACATGTCATTTAATTTTCTATGCAGCCTTATTAAAATTTCGTAATTAGTCAAAATATTTGTCTCAATTATCGTTAATAATTTAATCGCTGATATAATTGAACCTAAATATACTCCTTTCCATAGACGCTAAAATTCAAAGTCACGCACAGATCTAACTATCTATAATGTAATTTGTTTGTAGGTGGCGTCACCTGGTCTTACATTGGCCACTTTTATCGGAACATGTTGGACTTCTGGCTGTCTTCTTTGCACTCTGGTCTCTAGGCTGGGTTCTGCTGCCTCAATATGCTGAGCCCAGCTCAGTTATTATGAGGATTATATTTTTATTTGTTGGTGCCCAGTTATCGGGCATCCTAATGACATTCATACATTTGCCAGACATGTTGGGCATGCTCTTCTTTGGTGTGCTCTATACCAATGTGGGGCTGGCCAATTTCGAGGGTTACCAACGCTTTGAGTTGTTTCTGAGGTAAGTCTTGGATTCGATTGGAACGAGTTAAATATTGAATTGGTTCTCTTTTCTTTATGCAGGGAACTAGCTCTGATCAATATCATGCTGCTCGCCGGACTGGGCTTAGATGGCTCCGCCTTTAAACGCTTATGGTTTATGATCCTAAGGTTAACCCTGTTGCCCACTATTGCAGAGGTAGCAGTTATTACAGTGCTGGCCTATCTTACACTCGGAATGCCCTGGCTTTGGGGCATATCCTTAGGGTAAAACTGTGTGAAACATGCCTTCAATGGTTGGAACATGTTAACCTCTCATTTTGCTTTCAGTCTGGTTATTACCGCCGTCTCGCCAAATGTGGTAGTAACTGTTATGCTCAAGCTAAAAGAGGAGCGCCTTGGTCTGAATAGTGGCATACATACTCTAATATATGCCATGACCACGTGCAACGATGTCGTTAGCATTTTTATGTTTGGCGTCATAATAAGCGTAATATTCTCCACAAGTGCGTTGGCACACATAGCCTAGTCTAATGACGTCAGCGAATATATAAATATCCTTACATACTTGCAGGCTCATTGACACAACAAGTGCTGCAAGGTCCCATTGGCATTGGTATTGGACTTGTTTTTGGCTATCTCTATGGCATGATGCTGCAATATTTGCCATCGCGGAATGCGGTAAGAGTTGGTGATATGGACACATTGAGAGACTTCCGATAGACGAAAGTGTCTACAAATGTGGAGCCGGCTTGCACTTTAAATGCACATTCAGCGAGCACTTAGACACTCAATCACCGCATTTAATGATGCAAAGCAGCGGACCGGTGGGCGGTCTTCTGTTTTAAAAGTTGTCATACATGTCCTGGTTAAAGAGTGGGCGTGTGTGCTTTGTCTGCGTGAGCATAAAAAGACATCACTATGCAACCACGACGACGTTGCTAGCGACATTTGCGACGACAGTTACTGCCAGCGTCTATGTAAAGTTATGAAGGTTTCGAGTTAGTAGCAGCGTTGCAGGCGCCCACCCAGTGGAAGCGGCATCTTCTCGAGCTGCGCTTTCCGCAAAACTCATTGCCGCAACTTACACCGCTAATGGCGCGCATAATCAAACGCCATGGGTGGCGGCAGCGAATCCTTTGTAGTACATCCAGAGTCAAACATACAGACACACACACACACACACATGTACTGAAATCTCATAACTTTTGTTTTTCCCTTCCAATGCGCCTCTCCAAGTGGCGTGGCAGCTTCAGTCGCAGCATTGCAGTTTGTTCAAAATTTCACGCTGTGCGCCGTTAAAACCGTGGTTCTTGCAATCTTGCATACTCTACGCACACCCACACCCCCCAACCCCCACATTATAACGTTTTGAAAGACTGTGGTTGTGTACGTCACTATGTGTCTGTCATTGCCACCTCGGTTTGTACCCTGCTTTACCCTGTATCCAAGCGTATAGTAAAACGATAAGGCTGAGAATATAATATGCAAACCCCCTCGACTGCCTGTCTGAAAGTCCAAAAAAGACTTTTAAGACTCCTGCTTCCGTTTTCTCTTCTTTTTAATTTGATCAGAAGCTATATTTCAATGCATTTACGTTTTCTTCTTATCTCGAAAAGAGCCGCAACACGCGACATAAAGATGTCTTTGCGCGAAGCACGAAATCTACAAATTAATCCAAAAACTGGCAAGACTAGTGATTTGTTTATTATATTGAATAGCGTTCTTTTTCAATATGGTCAACTGACGTACAATGTGATGAGTCCGTTTGAGATATACTAAACTGTGTCTTTCCATTATCGATGACGGAGCAATTTCTTTGAAAGAATCTGTGTTTTGTATCGTTTTTCAAAAATATTCTCATGTCCGCTGTTAATGGAAGTATTTTTAAAAAGTGGCAAAAATGTTTTAAGAGCCGCAAATTTAAATAGATTTTGATGAAAATATTGGGTGTACATACAGAAAACCGCCGATTTTTTTCATGATTTGAGGCTTTATTGTAAAAAACTCGTTACATACTCATTTCGGCCGGGAAGCCCCCACGATTTTTTTCGCTTCGGGCTGTCATAGTGTATCCACTTATCATCGCCGCTCAAGATTCGATGCAAAAAAACTCTTTCTGTTTTGCCGTTGGAGGAGTTGTTTGCACGAGCAAAGGCGCCGTTCGATGTTCCTCGGCTTCAACTCGTACGGCACCAAATGTCTCAGTTTCTGAATCATTCCTAAGCTTTTTAGGCGATGAGAAACGGCTTTGTTGAGTCACGCCCAAGAAATTTGCAAGTTCCTATTGCGTTCTACAACCATCTTCATCCAATAAAGTCTCTAATTCTGTATCCTTGAACTTTTTCACGAGTCCGGGACTATCCTTGTCTTGCATGTCATGTTTGCCATTTTTAAACTTTTGAAACCATTCCCGACACGTTCATTCACTAATACAACTTTCACCATAAGTTGCTACAGTCATTCGACGCGCTTGAGCTGCATTTTTTTTTCGAAAGAAATGCAAAAGCAACACTTCCCGTAAAAGACCCTTGTTCGGCTCAAATTTTGACATTTTCGCATACGAACAAAACAAAGCACAGTAAAAATAGACAAATAGATTCTGTAGAGTTGTTGACCGATGCCTCAGCTTGCAATGTATCGATTCTGTTCGTACTTATCGACCGATTTGCAATGCTGGCGCCACCTATGGAAAAACGGCGGTTTTCTATTTGTACACCCAATAGAAGTTTATGCTATTAGTTATTAAATTCATGTACTGATGGGTGTGGGAGAAACATTCCACCACTCCCTTTCGGTTCACCTATCTCAAATAAGAGTATAAAGCTTTACTTGAATCCTCATATTACACACACACAGTCTCCATAAAAATAAAGCATTTAAGCCTCCGGGAGTTTGTGATCAGGCCCGTTGTGATACCGACAATGAGAATAGGGATATAGAATAGACAGGAAAAATTAGGGAAACAGTGAAAAGTGCAGGACCATGCTAAACGTGGGATTCCAAACCACAACCTCTGGGATAATAGTCTAGTGCACTGTAGCTAGGCTATCGAGGCCGCTGGATACTTCATTAAATAGTAATTGATTGCTTTGCAGGTCTACGTAAATGGATTACGCTTTGTTTTGACCATTCTGGGTGGTACCATAGCTGTGATGGGCAGCAGAGTCATTGGGTACTCATCCGCTGGTGCTTTGGGTTGCGTATCGACTGCGTTTATTGCAAGCCTTGGCTGGAAGCGAGAAGAGAGCAAACTAACGACGCAGCAGAAGTGGGCCAGTCAAAATGTAATTGTATATTATTATAAGTCGTTTAATATAAATATTTTAAGTCCGTGTTAGAATAATAATGCTATAGTAGAGGATAACTCCTTGGTCCTCCTGTTAATCAATCAATACTTTTGTTATATTTTTTCAGGGCAGTGTGCCGAAACGTCTGGATCTGCTGTGGAAATTTTTAAAGCCAGTTTCTTTTTCCTTAATAGGTAAAGAAATTAATTTTGCTGTACTAGAGGGTCGCGTTATCGGCTACGGTGCACTGCTGGTTTTGCTCGGAAGTCTGGTAATTAAAATAACCGCCACCAGCGTTGCCATAACGTTTCGGTTGGCTATTTCGCATTTAATTCCATTTGCGTATTTTTTTCTTACTCTAAGCTGCAATGCAAAAATACTCCAAAATAAAAATGTTATTTACCGCAGTGCAAATGTTACTTTTTACATTCCCATCTTTTTTTCTGTTTCGTTGCAGTTCCGTTTGGCTTTTGCATATTTATCCACATATGGCGGAAATCTGTCGAGAAAGGAACGTGCCTACATTACAATTTCCGGCTTTCCTAAAGCCACTGTCCAAGTAAGTTTCGCTCTGTTGTACTCGCCGGGTTAGCAGCTTTTAATGGTGGATTTGGCTTTTGGCTGGACATTAGTTAGACTCGGTCAGACTTATTTTTGTCTCAAAATGTTTAAGTTATATTTGCGGGCCATGTTCCCATACAAAGTTGGCAGCACTGCTCTCATACTCCGTTGCACAATGTTTGCAGCTTAACCGCAACCGGACATGTTGTTTATGTCGTACGAATGGGCGTATGGGCGTTCCTTGGTCGAACTGGGTGCCATGTGCTGCACACGCTTTTTATAACGCGTGTGCCACGTCTCTCCGTCTGTCTGTCCGTCCGTTTGTGTCTGCGGTTGCCAGAAATTTAAATGTTACGCTTGCTTACTTAGTCGTATTGCCAGCCCGGTGGATTCTTTTTTACTTGGTCCTCGCACTTGTTGTTTTAGATTTTCCTACAAACTGCGCCGGAGTCCGTTTTTGGAATATTCGCACCGTCTGGTACAAATGTGCACTTGCGTGATGAAGCCATACCTTTTTTTATACCCTGTACAGTATGGTACAAAGGGTTTATTAAGTTTGTGCAAGCCGAAAATGTATGTAACATATAGAAGAAGTCGTCGGTGACATCCCAAAATTACCTAAAATATGATCAGGGGGACTAGAGAAGTCGGTATACCCATGTCCGTCTTTCCGTTCGTCCGTCTGTCCGTTTGAACGCCTGGATCTCAGAGATAATAAGAGCTAGAGTAACCAGACTTTCACATTGGATCCCATATTATTCCATAGGAGACAAGTTTATTTTATTTTTTTGATATCAGGATTAAATTATATAGCTCCCAGAGAGGTGTTTCAGACCACCTCGAAAAAAATAAAAGTTTTAAATGAAAAATTCATTTGTTTATAAAAATATCGTAACCAAATTTGGCATTCCAAAGTTTTTTATAGTTCCCAAGCACTGTACCAAATTTGATCAAGATCGGTTGACTATATCATATAGCTCCCATAGGACCGATCGGCCAAAATAACTTTTTTTATACAAAATTCGATATAATTAGATTTTTAATAAAGATATCGTAACCAGATTTGGCATTCAGAAGGTTTTTAGACTACCCAAGCAAATTTGAAGTAAATCGGTAGACTATATCATATAGCTCCCATAGGCCGATCTTCCAAAAAATCGATTTTTAAACAAAATTTGTTGTGTTTCGTTTGTTTGTTAAGATATTGGGACCAAATTTGATTTTCGTGAGTTTTTTATAGTTTCTAAGCACTGTACTAAATTTAATCCAAATCGGAAGACTATATCATATAGCTCCTATAGGACAAATCGGTCCAAAAAACATTTTTTATACAAAATCCGATGTATTTCATTTGTTTGTAAAGATATTTGAACTAAATTCAGCATTCAGATCTTTTTTAAGGTATTTAATCACTGTGTCAAATTTTATTGAAATCGGTTGACTATATAATATAGCTGCCATAGGGCCAATCTTCCAAAAAATCTATTTTTGTATAAAATTTGTTGTGTTTCGTTTGTTTGTTAAGATATTGGAACCAACGGCACTTGTAAGTTTTTCATAGGTCTCAAGCATTGGTGCAAATTTTATTAAAATCGGTTGACTATATCATATACATAGCTCCCATAGGACGAATCGCTGCAAAAAAACGTTTTTTATACAAAATCCGATGTGTTTCATTTGTTTGTAAAGATATTTGATCTAAATTCGCCATTCACATCTTTTTTAAGGTATTAAAGCACTATGTCAAATTTTATCAAAATTGGTTGACTATATATGATAAGGCTATATAATAAGCATCCATAGGAACGATTGGTCAAAAAAAAAATTTTTGTTTAAAAATTCTTCTGTTTTTGGTTTTTTATGAGGGAGCCGGATTTAATTGCAAGCTAGTGGTACAGCGTATCCCAAAGTCGTCCGCGACCAACTTTACGTACGCTATTTTTGTGTTTTATTTTTGTGGTTGCATTGTAGGTACATTCCACTACCCAGCAATTGTGGCTTTATTTAAAGTTTTAATAAATATTTTAAAATTTGCGGACAGTTAGTTATGCAAGATTCTTTTCTCTATTGCCTTCTTCCTTGTAGGCTGCCCTGGGTCCAGTGGCTTTGGATTTGGCCCGTGCTGCTGCTGTCGCCAACGAGGCTCATTTAGCTCTGGCCAGCAACTTGCTTATCGTTTCTGTATTGGCCATAATCTTCACAGCTCCATTGGGTGCCATACTAATGATAAGGCTGGCGCCTCTTTGGCTCAAACGAGGCGATGACGTGAATGCAGCTGAAGAAATTTCTGCTCCTACAGAATTGAATAATGCATCGCTGGAAAATGCGCATAAAAACGCTTAGTTTATGTTTTAATTTTAATTCATAGTTTTTGTTAATACTGTTGAAAATTCCAGTAGATGTAGATTTAGTAGGTACTAATCCGTACTGCTTTTTGTGTACTTAACAACTCTTTTTAGGTTACAAAATAAAACTATTATGCAGCTCATAACTCTTAAGTAAAATCGTTTTTGTTTTAATTTCTGCACGCCCTTTTCATAAACTTGTCTAATTGACAAAGAAATTACGAAAGGATTCTAGCTGCTCTTAAAATTCAACCTATTTTTGGGTATTACGCCATAAAATACTTTTGACACTTTTTGGACTGGATTTGTGCTAATCCCTGACCGACGATTGCTGCTAATTGATTCTTAAACTAATTTAAATGGGCTCAGTCCCGGCTTTGTTGGGACAAATATTGGAGCAGCAAAAGGGTTCCATTCCTGCCAAGTGGACGGACTGCAGCGACTTTTTTATACCATTTTCAAGGGCACTTTAGCTTTAGCTTGTATCGTTCAAAAGTTTGAATTGGTTTTCTGCAGCTGTCAAATAAATACGAAATGTTTACGATAATGAATGCAAACCTAAGAAAGCCGAAAACAACTTTTCTGGATTTATTTGTTTACTTCAAATTGTTGTTGAATAACTGTGTCTCGTACGGTATCAGTTTTACAGTTTTACGAAACAAAGACAATAAGAAACTGCAAAAAAAAAAAATCATTTACGTATTGGTTTTTGGTTGTCGATTGAATATTAAAATTAATTGCTTCGGGGCGTTCGTTCAATGAGGTAACAACAAACTTTGCTCTCGTTACGCATACAATAATGCATTTGTTATAGAATGTGAATGTAGATAAATCCGGTGAAGCGGAGCCCTTCCAATGAGCTTTCGTGTGTGTGTGTGAGTGAACTAAAGTTTTTAAATAAGTGTGCAAAAAGTGAAACAACAATAAAATAACAATCAACTAGTGTAACTGTGCATACATACGAGCATTCCCATATATGTACGTATGTACATATATGTATATGTTTATTTTAAACTTCCAGTGGATCGGGATTATGTGTTTATAAGAAAATGTGGATTTAGAATACATTCCCTTAAGCAAGACGCAAAAACATTTGTATTAAGTGAGTATATTCATTAAAATTCTAATTTAACCTGTATTACATAATTCATTTTCACAAATACATACACATACATACATACTGTCAATATCTGTATAATTAGAAAAGTAAATTTATATACCCTTTACCTTATGGTACAGAGGGTATATTAAGTTTGAGGAAGACTTACGATATCTATGTGTATAGATATCGCAAGTTAATTTGGCTAATTAATATGATTTAGAGTTTTGACATCAATACACAATTTTGTGCGATGGTACAGGGTATCCCAAAGTTTTTACTTTCTTATCTTAAAACCGAGCTTACGTATGAGCTTTGGCGCGGTTATTAAAAGATTGTTTTACTGATATCAATCGCTGTCATGGTTTTGAAAAATTTGTGAAATAAATTTTCTATGTCTTACCTACATTATCTACTACATTAGTTAAATTGCAAAGAAAAATTGGAAATAGTAACATAACATATCCAAATATATAGAAAGCTTTCTGTTGGAACGCTCACATTGTGAGCTGGGCATCGATTTGATTTAAAATCGATTTAATCGATTATTTTTTCTGACAATAAAATCGATTCTTGTTTATTAAGCGATCTTCTATGTACATTTTGGCGGATCAATTGTAGAAAAACGGCTTTGGGATCTAAGCGAATTTGATTCTTTGAAACATTTTAAGGTTCAAAATAAATTTTTAATCGCCCACTTTTTTAAAATAGTCCACTTAGACCTTCCATTTACAAGGCCAAAAAACGATTTTCCTCTGGCCAAATATGTATTTGAGGTCGAAGAATCAATTTTCTGCATTTTTTATTTTGAGTGCCGCTAGAGGGTACTTTAATTTTTTTTTAACTAACAAAAGTTCTTAAAATAAATTAAAAAAATGGTGACTTAATTTTTATTTTATTTTAAATTATGAATATAAATTTAAGTTAATTTTGTATAAATATTTGTATACAGATTTATTTCCTTATAATTTTCTGCAATTTTTGGTGAGAATCGGTCGAAAATTGAAGATCGAGGCCAGATCGAGACAAATTCAAAATTCAGGAAATTAGAACCAGATTTTTCACTGCATCCTAATGCAATAACAAATCCTAAAATTTGGTTTTGTTCCGTTCACTTATGTCTTCACGAATTTTTATGCAAAGTAATCGGGATTTTTCGTTTATGGTTCCATAACGTGTACAACTCTTACCCGATTTTAATGATTTTAGACGTGAAATGTGCGCAAAAGAATTCTCTTTCAGCTTATAGCTTAACATAATTAAAAAAAAAACAATTATTTTATTTTTTACTTACTCTGTATATAGGTAATATGTATCACTGTAAAAAGTACATCAATACCTTTCGATCTAAGGGTTTTTCATATCGCTACAAAACTTTGTTCACGAGATATTGACAAATAACGGAAAAGTTGGGAAAAACATGTTTTTCGAAAAAATCTCGTAAATGGTTAAAAAAAAATTATTTTTATACCCTGTACCGTATGGTACCAAGGGTATATTAAGTTTGTGCAAGCCGAAAATGTATGTAACATATAGAAGGAGACGTCGGAGACACCCCAAAGTTACCTAAAATATGATCAGGGTGAATAGAGAAGTCGATATACCCATGTCCGTCTGTCCGTCCGTCCGTCTGTCCGTCCGTGTGAACGCCTAGATCTCAGAGATGGTAAGAGCTAGAGTTACCAAACTTTCACATTAGATCCCATATTATTCCATAGGAGGCAAGTTTATTTTATTTTTTGATATCGGGGATAAATTATATAGCTCCCATGGGGGTGTTTGAGACGACCTCGACAAAAAAAAAGCGTTTTAGATGAATAATTTATTTGTTTATGAAGATATCGTAACGAAATTTGGTATTCGAAAGTTTTTTATAGTTCCCAATCACTGTACCAAATTTGATCGAAATCGGTTGACTATATCATATAGCTCCCATAGGACCGATCGGCCAAAATAACTTTTTTAAAGAAAAATTCGCTATATTTCGTTTTTTAATAAAGATATCGTAACCAGATTTGGCGTTTGGAAATTGTTTAGACCACTTAAGCAATGTGCCAAATTTGAACAAAATCGGTAGACTATATCATATAGCTCCCATAGGTCCGATCTTCCAAAACATCGATTTTTTAACAAAAATTGTTGTGTTTCGTTTGTTTGTTAAGATATTGGGACCAAATTTGACATTCGTGAGTATTTTATAGTTCCTAAGAACTGTACCAAATTTAATCCAAATCGTTTGACTAGATCATATAGCTCCCATAGGACCAATCGGTCCAAAAACACGTTTTTTATACAAAATTCGATGTGTTTTGTTTGTTTGTAAAGATATTTGAAATAAATTTGGCATTCATATCTTTTTTAAGGTATTTAAGCACTGTGTCAAATTTTATTGAAATCGGTTGAGTATATCATATAGCTCCCATAGGAACGATCGGCCAAAAAAAAAATTTTGCTTAAAAATTCTTCTGTTTTTGGTTTTTTGTGAACAAATCGGACTTTATTGCAACCTAGTGGTACAGGGTATCTTAAAGTCGTCCGCGCCCGACTTTACGTCCGCCATTTTTTTAATTTTATTTTAAATTATGAATATAAATTTAAGTTAATTTTGTATAAATATTTGTATACAGATTTATTTCCTTATAATTTTCTGCAATTTTTGGTGGGAATCGGTCGAAAATTGAAGATCGAGACCAGCTTTAGCTCACAAATTCAAAATTCAGGAAATTAGAATCAAATTTTTCACTGCATTGGAAGCTCTGCAATTAGAAATCCTAAAATTTTGTTTTGTTGCGTTCACTTATGACTTCACGAATTTTTATGCAAAAGTAATCGAGATTTTTTCTTTTATGGTTCCATAACATGTATAGATAGCTCTTACCCGAATTTAAAGATCTTAGACGTGAAATGTTCGTAAATGAATTCTCTTTCAGCTTATAGCTTAACGAATTTAAAAAAAAAAACAATTATTTTATTTTTTACTTAATCTGTATCTACCAAGTATTACGGTAGAAGCACATTATTACTTTTCGATCTAATCGTTTTTCATATCGATACCAAACTTTGTTTACGAGATATTGACAAATAACTGAAAAATTATGAAAAACATGTTTTTCGAAAAAATCTCCAAAAAGGTGCTAAAGAAAACAAATAATTTTTGTTTTTCTGGACACTAAATTATTAAATATTAAAATATTATATGCTACATTAAAAAAAATGTTGTAATTAAAAGCAAGCTGATTTTATAGGTACTATGTATATTATTATTGAAAAAATTCTTTTATAAATTAGAACATTTCAGAAATTAGAACTAGAAACCTTGGAACCATTTGGCTCTAACTTGTCAGCTTCCTATGCATTGATTTATGATTCCATAAGCGCCAATCTATAATAAATATAGTTCAATAGTTACAATTTATAGTCAAAATCAAGGTCATAGGCCTATTAGTACAAGGAAATGAGCGTTTAAAGTTCGAATAGTCGAAAAAATTTTTGGTGCTTTTCGAAATATCTGGAAATGCTGCAAAACTTTATGTTGATATTTTTTGTTGTGTTTTAAAGTAAAAAAATTTAATACAGTCGAGGTGGTGCCCGACCTTTTTTCTCGAAACAAATTTTTTCCAGCATATTCCTTCTAAGAAATTTCCAATTGGAACATTGCTTTTTTGGGGCAAAACTACGCTCATACCAAAAATCAATTTAAAGTTAATGGGATAAATATCAAGTTAATAATTATGATGAGCGGTGTAGGAGAAAATACGGTGAACCCACCCGTGAGTGGGGTTTATCTATAAAATTTGGATGTAGATTTGCTCATTAGAGCCACATGAATCAACTTACCAAAAACTATGATTGTAGATCGCTTATCACCACACATTTATTGCTATAATTTTTGTTGTATTTGTAAAATTTGTGACATTCGGATGCAAGAGTTCATGACTCATCGTTCTGTTCAGATCGAAATATTAAGCGGTTTGGCTAAAAATCGCGAAAATCTTCTGATTCAACAAACCTTCTCAAGAAATATGCGCGTCAGGTGGTAATGTGTCGGATCTCTAACTCTTATAGTCTCCGAGATCTTGGTGTTCATACAGACGGACGGGCAAGCGAACATGGCTCAATCGCTAACCGAAAGTTTTAAACATTTTAGTATAAATAACTTGGGGTTTGCCCCGCCTCCTTCTGTCCGTTACATACATTTCACAAACCTAGTATACCCTTTGTACTCTTAAGTACAGGGTATAAAAAGTAGTATATTCTCAAGCACATCTTTTTTGTACCGCGATCTCTGTCGTCGGTTATCTTGCACAGTGACGTTCTCTTAAGATAAAATTGATTAATTGAAAAAGGATTCAGAGACATATTGGGAACGCTTGACATTTGCAACATTAAATGGGTAAAAAAAGGACTTAGCAATGTTGTTAATTTTTTTGTCGAATTGTGAAATTTTTTTAGTTTTATTTTTTTTGCCCAGTGCCATTTAGCACCTTTGTGCTCGCTCGGTAAAAAAATAGTTGAAAATTAAAGGTAAATTAGTGTTATTAAAATTGCTACACAGAAATAATTGCGCAACTAAATGAAAATTTTAATGAAAATTCTTTGGGTTTTTACTGCTTTTACCGCCATTGCTCTTCGGCTTTGGTTGTATTATTGCTGCCGGCGCAGCTTTTGCATTTGTTGTTGTTGTCCATGCAATTAGCATAATGGAACTTTGTTTTTTTTTCTCCTCCCTGGGCAGGTAGGTGCATGAACGTGCATGCACAAGTTTCGAGACCGCAGTTGCCAGTAAATGTGATCTATTTAGACGTACAAATGATGTAGTTAATTAGCCATATCTTAATCGGTATGCCTTGGTAATATCGTAATCTTTCAAAACTAATGCCACTTAGTTTTCGCCAGCCATAGATCATAAGCTTATCGGAGCAGTAAACGTATTTTCCTGAGCGATATAAATAATAGAAATTTATTATTGTAATTTGCATGCAAAATACCTTTTAGAAAAGAACTCAAAGCACGTCATCATACAATTGTGAGTGAGTGTAGCCTAGTCAGTCAAAGGCTACAATGTAGTCAAAGGAGTAGACGCGGAGTAGGCACAACAAAAATCAAATCATAAAGTTCACAAAAATGCCAAAGTTACAACAATTTCGCTCATAGCTGTGGAACAAAAATTAAGTTATAAAATTTTAAGGGCCGTGTGCGGTTTAATTTCCGAATACCACGCCAGGTGGGTTTCGTATAGGGTGAGTTTCACTGAGTTTTTGGTATGCGCTGATTACCATAAAAACAAGTTGGAAGAAAATCGCGTTGACGTTATGTCGAAAGCGGAAATAAAAAAAAAATTAAAACAATAGGAATAACGCAAATGAAGTCAAACCTTCAAGCCAGAGTCAGTGAATAAAGTTAGTTGCGTTGGACTTGCGTGGTCTTGGCCTTTTGAGGGTGCTTCGAGGGAGGGGAGGATGTTAAGTGTGAGTTATAAGCGAGCAAATTATGGTTTATAACAAAGGCACGATAGCACGACAACAACAAAAGCACCAGAAACAAAGAACACAACAAAGGAAAACAATTAACATGACGAAGACATATAAAAATTTCACTTTACTAGCCCTCATCGGCCGCCACTCTTTCGAGTAGCCATCTTAGGATAGCGTTGGGTGCGCCGTAATACCACTAGGAAACACTACGAAAATGTGCGTTAATCATGGGATTCTTGTCTACGCTTTGTCGAGCTACTAACCCCAACATATGTAAATGGGGATTTTAATGGATGACAACAAAATTTCAACCCACCCGTTTATTTATAATAAGTCATTAATTAGTTGCATTTGCAGCATAAGTGGTGGACAGGGCCGTAGAGAGAATATCCGGGCCCCATCGGAAATTTCGGATCCGGGCACCTATCAATTTTTCTTAATGTTGTCATTCGGGACTCTATAGTCCGGGCCCGGGGGAAAAAGTCCCCATGTCCCCCCCTCTCGTCGGGCCTGGTGGTGAACATATACATCTTGGACCTTTTTGTCCAATTTAAATAAGGTTGCACAAGAGGAGTCACACATAGACTGCTGGTCTTTAGTGGAACCGGAGAATGCGGCTGGTGTACAATGCACTTTAGTCGTCGAGTATGTGCGATGCCTGCGAACTCCAATAGCTTTTGAGGTGTTCTGACGGCTGCCTCTGCCAGTGTAGGTATGTTGACTTCTCCACCATACCAGAGCTCCGTTGAGTAGTACTGATCGCACGACTGAGATGAAGATCCAGTGCATTAGTCTTGGTGACAGACCCCACGTGGTACTCAGAATCTTCTGCGATGCATACAGTGCATTTGTGGCTTTCTTTAACATTGGGTTTACAGCCCAGCTTGCTGTCCAGCACTATTCCTAGATAATTCACGCTCTTTTTAGGCTTGCCGTTTATTGATGGTGGAGTTTATCGCGGTTCCTTGTCTGCCATTGTAAAGAGAATTAGGTCCATCTTGTCTGCGTTGATACTAATTCCGGCTCCTTTGGCCCTCTTCAGTATCTCTTTTAGTGTAGTGTCCATGGCCGAACGGCTCTTATTTAACTGCAACTCAATAGGCTTTGTATCCAGGAGTTGATGGCCTCCTGAGCTGCCTTTGCTCTGAGACTTTGCATTGTGGCTTCCGGGGATCCATTGTTGAATGCACCCGAGATGAGGAACTCTCCCAGGGCGTAATCCATGTGCTGCAGGGCTTTTGCGATGGAGGACTCCAGCGCGCGGGGGGTGTGGTTGCATACCATTTTATACCTGCTGCCAGGCTGGCTGTAGCTCCAGCCTTCTGTCCAAATTAGTTTAGTAGATTTGTTGGTAGGTTCTGATTATTTGATTTATTTTTTCGGATCGGAGGAATTCTTTAATGAGATGGCCAGGATTATTAAGGCGTCAATGATAATCAATCTGACATCTTTTATTTACCTTACGATCATTGTTTCTCGGATTGTTTAGCGGTCTACTTACTATACGGAATTTGTTCCGAACATCCTTGAGAACTATTGCTGTTATAATTTGATATTCTTTCAAGCTCCTGAAAAAAATGGTTAAGGACATAGTTAATAATAATAGTTTATTATTGCTGTTGGCGTTGGTTCTCTTTAAACACCAAGATACTGGTCAATGGTTCGTGTGTCCCACGTGGATGACCTACGCTTAAAGGCAAATTCGACACGTGACGTGTCAGGATAGTGAAAATATTATGCTAGCGCTGTGGTCTGTCGGCTTAATTGTGACTGAAATATCTGGTCATTCGGCTGTTGAATGAAATTCATCATCTGTGCCTACGGGCATTAAATTTAATGCCAACACCAGAACAATTTGTTCATTATTATTATCACATTTTGTTTTCCGAGAACATTACGAATACCTTTTTCTATATTTATATTAGAACATAACATATTTCCGGTTAATTTGGTTACACAGGTATTTTACTTTTTTATTTACTCGTAAAAATTCAGTAACAAATCTTTTATTATTAATTAAGCTCAAACACACCCGATTGTATAATCAGTAGAAATAACAGCTTAACCTCCTCCAGCTTACCACACTTCACGGCAGCGTCCACGACTATCGGGTAAGTAGCCCGGTTGACAGGGAAAGTCAATTAAAGCCACCCGCATTATATTTGTGGTCTCCGTTTTGTTCGTAGTAGTTGCTCTTTCCGCCTCATATTCAGCTAGTACCTGGTCCTCGTCCAATTCCACACATTGATTCGGTGTACCTCGAACTTTTACATTATTAGGGCAATCGATTTGTCTGAGGCAATACTTAATGCATGGGTGTGGGTTAGGCACCGATGTCAATTTCTTTTTGCACATAAAATGAGCCTCACAGCCCGGCTCCACGCTGGGTATAAGATTATTTTTAAATAGCGGCCGGCGAGGTAGTTCTGTCGTTGTTGTTGTCGTTGAAGTTGTATCCCGGTGCAGCAGGCGGCCTAGTAGTCCACCTTGTACATCAGCAAAAAAGAGAGCCACTCCGATTACCAATAACAGCAGGATGGGTTTCATTTTCACTCTGCTTGCGTGTAATGTTGATGAGTAAATGAGCTAGTTCCCAGTCAGCTGAAGTAAATATACGACAGAGCCAATGCCGTCACTGTTGATAACCTCTGATCCATAAGTCTACATTTGTTTGGTGAGATTGCTCACTTAAGAAATTATTATTGTACTCAGCTTTGTGGATTTTTATACCCTAAGTTCGCATGGTATAGAGTAGTATAGAATTGTTTTTAATAGGTAGCAGAAGGCGGTAGAGCGTATATTGTTGATACCAAATTTATACCTTATTCCTTGATCTCTGAGACATTAAGCGGGATCCCCTGATGAATATGTGACATAAACGGCTGCAGAGAATCCTACTGTCATGCCAATGGAAGATTTCGAATAGTTAATGATACTTGGATATTAGTAGAAATTGCTTTTTAACATAGTTTACATGGTCAGCTTTACTGTTCCATTGGTTGGATGGTTGGAAGTTTTGGTAAAATTGACAATCAAATTGAATTATATTGTTTTGTGAGCCACAAAATTGCATAAATAAATATTAGTCAATTTTGAGTTTTATGCAATTGGACGCATAATTTACAACAGTTGGCCACTCCAGTCCATTAACATGCAAATTAGAGAGGCGAGTAGCAGCATTTGGAGCTCGCCCGGAGGCATTTTGGGTAGCATTTGGAGAGTCGCGTGCGCGAGTAATTTTGTTTTGCAATCAAATTTAATACAATCTAAACAAGCCGCAAAGGCAGGCATGGCACGTAAATGTGGCGATAATGCCGGATTGTGAATAGCGTTTTAAATTGCTGGAAAAGTCATCATTGATAAAAGAGAGAGAGAGAGGGAGGCTTTGGAACTTGAGTGTATCTCATGTGACCGCTGAACCATGGAGTTGGCTGCAACAAGATTGTGCAGTAAAATCAAATTGACTGTATGCAATGGCGGTGGCAGAAGGATGTAAATCGATGACCTGCCAGTCAAGCAATCTGTAAGCCGCCATAGTTATGACATTATCAACAATGCTCTTTGGTGTTGTTGTTGCTACTGTTGTCTGGGTTGGCTTTGGGCCAAGCTTAGAGACTGCTCGCAAAACTATTTGAATAATTGATATTAATCGCTGCCAAGAGCTGTCAGAATTAATTTGTGATGCGTTTGCAAGGAAAGATTATTGATGATGATTATGCAAACACTAATGAATGTACCCGCTAATGGAAATGCGTGGGGAGCTGGCTTACAAACCAACACCGAATATTTTAAGATACTTAGTCCGACTGGACTTGTGATAGTTTCTAAACAGTTAAATCTGCCTAAACGTTTATAAAATTACATATATATAAATCAGCAATCCATTGAGATGTCTCACAGGACCTCTTACTTACGATTCGTGTTTTTATAGTTATTGTCTTAAAAAGAAGAACCTGCAAATATAAACACAACATTTAGGCAGTAGCAAAGCGGAAATTGCCAAACACTGATACTTCCGCCGGAAATAAGTTTTTTAAGTTAATTTTTGTTGTTGCTTTGATGGCTTAGCAGCTTTATTCTTCGTCGTTATTGTCCAAATAGCTGAGCTTAAAAAAAAAACAGTTCGAAGTTCACTACGGCTTTATAAAAGATGGCGTACATTTAAGTCGGTCGCAACGACTTTGTGATACCCTGTGGCATCATATTGCCTCCATAAGACCAATTCGAAGTGGTTCGTTTTTTAATAAAGATGTCTCAACGAAATTTGGCATAACCATTTTGTTAACGGTCTACCAAGCACTGCATCAAATTTGATCGAAAGCGGTTGAGGTCCTTGAGGATCGAGTATTAAAAAAACGTTTTTTTGCAAAATTGGTGTGTATTTTTATGGTTTATGAAAATATCGTAGCAAAATATGGAAATCAAATTATAGAGGTCGTCCGCGTTCAACTTTAACGCAGGTCATATATTCATCTGAAATTGACAATTCTGAATACAATTTTTCATACCCTACATGTAGAGTGTACGTCTTATTTTTCAGATGTGGTAAGATTTAGAACAAACTAAACTTTCAAGGAAGATCCCTACTCTATTTTATATTTCTAATATCAACGTTACATTATATTTCTCTCATAGGAGTATTTTAGTGCAACCAAAAACCACCCAAAAGCTTTAGGAGGCGATCGAAAATTGTTCAGAATTTCCAATCACTTAATTGTACGTAAAGTCGGGCGCGGACGACTTTGGGATACCCTGTACCACTAGCTTTCAATAAAATTCGGTTCCTTCATAAAAAAACCAAAAATAGAAGAATTTTTAAGCAACAATTTTTTTTTTTTGACAGATCGTTCCTATGGGAGCTATATGATATAGTCAACCGATTTTGATTAAATTTAGTACAGTGCTTAACAACTATAAAAACTTACTAATACCAAATTTGATTTTAATATTTTTTACAAACAAACGAAACACAACGAATTTTGTATAAAATTATTCATCTAAAACTTTTAATTTTTTTCGAGGTCGTCAGAAACACCCCTATGGGAGCTACATTATTTAACTCCGATATCAAAAAATTGCATTCGGAAGTTTTTTAAAGTTGCCAAGTACTATGCCCAATTTGATAAAAATCGTTTGACTGTATCGTATAACCCCTCAAAAAAACCTTTTGGTAATTGGACAGTTTTTTGATTGGGCAAATAAAGCATCTTTAGAAGTTCTTTAGCAATATGTCGAATTTATTTGCTGTAGGGTATATCAAAGTCCTCCATGCTTATGAAGTCTAGTTTTCTTTTTGATCGCCACTCCAGACTGATTAGATGGATATAAGATATCTATTTAGGTATCTTTTTTGTATATCTTTTTCTTTCCTTTTTCCATTCGCATAAAATTAAAGTCCACAAGCCTATGTTGATGGGTGGATTCGTTTTATTTGGCGGCGAGACGTTTTCCATAGTTGCTCTTTTTGGTGTGCCATTTGCTTCTCGATAATCCCTCAGTACAACGATTAAAAAAAAAAAATTATTATATTCATTTACAAAACTTAATGTATGTGTAACATTTTTCAGCTGCATCCTGGTACTGGGCAAAGCAAGTTGAAATTCCCTGCCGGCTAAAACGCACTAAAATAAGTAAGTATTTTTCAACTGCTTCTTTTATATTCTGAAAAAATATATTTAAGACAAGAGCATTGATCCTTTTGACTCGTGAGGTTTTTCTCTCGGCTAGTGCCAGGATAAATTCTGACAGTTATTCGTAATTCTCAGCACCCATTTTCGATTTTGACGCCATTTTGTTGCCCGTGTGTGCTATCCCGACACATTTATTTGCGTGTGTGTGTGTTTTGTTGAATTGTTAGTTTAACAAATAAAATTAGTGCAATAAACATTCGAATGCCAACGGCTGCTGCTAGTGTATTTGTTTCCGCTCTTGCTGGCAGCAGTTTGTCCTTTATATTGGCTTACACTATATATACTTATATATATACATACACTCGAGTTTATGTGTATTCGCAACTCTTTACCAATTCACAGAGTTTTTATTGTTGTTCGCAATCCGCTGATATCAGAGCTGTAGCCCCCGCGGATGTAACATTTCCGCCAAGTTGGGCACTTTCTGTGGATGTTTGCGTTAACGTTGACCATCAAAACGTTTCTCAAATTTAGTGAGTAGTGTTTAAGGTTTGTGTCTATTTAAAAAAATTAATGATATATGCGGAAAGTGAGTGACAAAAGTATTTGAAGTCAATGTAGAGTTTTAATTTATTTGCAAATTGCTTACAGTTGATGTTTTGGACGTCATGTCGGTAAGCGCAGGAAAAACTGTCTTGAAACAATATTGTCTGATAGTTTACATAACAGTATATATTATCTAAATCAAATGAATAAATGTTGTGTTTTTCAACATAAAAGTATATTTATTTAAACTTAATTTAATCTAACCTTATGATCGACGTGCATCGGCTTCAGAGTGCAAATGCGGAATACTCGTGAGTCAGTATAGCAAGCGATGATATCGATAAACTGCCTTGTTGTATGTGACTAGATATCGATGAAGTCATACCATTCAGCTCATGTCTGTGTAACAATAAATACTAATTGCGATCGCATCTTTATTTAGCTTAAGAAAATTAACATTCAAGTTTTTTGTTTTTTTTTTAAACAATTAAAGTAGCCTTCGAACACGTACGAGCAACAATTTTATATAGAGTGCTAATGATCAAGTACTAAAACGAAATATAATTTAAAATCTCACTTTGTGCACACATACCACGCCCTGCTATGCGTTCAACCACATAATTATAATTTACAGCCCAAAGGACACAAAATTGAACAATTTGGACATTTACACTAATGCCGACTAAAACAATACAAATTGCGAAAATAAATTGTATTATTATCGCGATTGAATTTAATTTTCGATAAAAACGAAACATAATTCGCTTGCACACACGGCTCGGACTTAATTGTCCGGGCGCAACCTCGCACGGCCTGCGGGTCTATGGCTATGGTGAGTATAGTCCGCTCCTATGTCCATGCATGTTTGAAATCCATGCCAATGCGATTAAAGTTTTGATTTGAATTTTGAATGTAAAATTTGGTCGGTCAGGATATTTTTGTATTAACTGTGATACACAGTTGCTGCATTTAATTGTATGCAAATAGGTACATTGCTAGTTATACACACAAGTGGGCGATTAGCGCTCAATAAAGTTCAGAGAGAGTAACTTGGTTCCCGATTCAGTGGAAATTTTAGTGGTCAACACATCCACAATTAAGTGCATGCTTTAGAGTGTGTGTGAACTGCTTTCTATAACCAACATTATTCACCTAGATTATTTGCCCAAAGCAATTTGTTTGAAATTTGTCATTTGGCAGCTATAAATATAAAAAGTGGGCTGCTCCTGCTTCCTGTAACAATTTTTAAATTGCAATCATTAATTGTGTCATTGTAAGTGGCGGGTTTCAGTTGTTTATTTATTTTTGTTAAGCGCAAAGCTAATTATTGCTATGCAAATATTGACCTGCTCATTAGGCCTAAACTGGTCATTAACTATTGAGAATACCTTAGCATTTGGTGTGTACATATTTACGATTAAAAATTAGGGCTCCCGGGTTGGGTATGGTACTCCTGATGGGCAGTGCTGCGTGCCACTTAAGTTCAATTAAAACAGCACTTGAAGATGTTTGCACAACAAACACACTTCAGTGCACAGAGCCATGCCTCCTCGTTCCGTACCTTTGTGCGAACTTTGTTCCAATCAAAGTTACATTTGTGTGTGTGTGTGTGTGTGCGTGTGTGCATTCGTGTGTGTGTTTTATAGCATTGCTGCTCATTGCAGCGCATTCATTGTTGGCTATTGTTTAACAATTAACCGCAAATTGAATGCAATTAAATAAATAACGGTGTTGAGCCTTTGTGCAAACGTTTGTTGGCGTCATCCTCAGTTCAGTTCAACGTCATCTCTGTGTAGGTAGGCAAGCCATATAGCAATATATGAAGCAGTGGCGGCACTGCTCAACCTTTGTTATTTCAATACCAACAGCAATGTAAACACTCAGACACACGAACTCAACATATGTGCACACAGTTCCGCCATGTACACATACATAAAATGAAATATTACGTATACGTCACAGTGGTCCATTTGCCAGCTCCAACGTACTCTAGTTGACCGAGTATTTGTTCAAGTTATTGTAGTAGTAGTCGCCGTCGTCGGGTTGGTGGCAAGTGGCAACTGCCAGCACGGACCGAGCCAGCACCGGCGAAAACAATTTATTGAAACTGCATTCATAAACAACAACTGCACACAACTGCAAGCTCCAACCAGTGCAGCGTGGCCAATTAATAACAACGCGTGTCGAAACCGACGGACAGACCGTCCAACCGACCGTCCAGTAAGAAGAGACCAAAGTGACTGAAGCTAGCGAGGAATGAGTATGAGAAGAGTATTCATGTTTTTTATTAAGCTCTCTTTGTTGTTGCTGTTGTTGTTGTTGTTGGCTAAAGTTGTAAAGCATATAAACAAGTGGAGTAGTTAAAAGATTTCCACACTTATGGGATTGATTGATTTGTTTCATATCGTATTTATTGCATATCGTACTCAGTGGCGGATTTAAGGAAAAAGGGCCAGTGGGCAAAATTTCTTCAGGGACTGCTGTTCGATGAAAAGTATGCTGAAATCGTCCAATGCTTCTGCACTCATTGTAGAACGTTGACGATCTTTGACTCTCTTCAATATACTCATTGCTCGTTCGGCTCAAGAATAAACGCAATAATTTTCAACGATGAAGTTTAAATATTGCAATGGATTATGCTTGGTAGAATCTTGTTCTTGTGAAAAATATATATTTGCAAAACTGATTAACTCATACTTCAGAGCAGTTGTAAAAAAAGTTGGATATTTCTCTATCAAATTGCACACATTTTTTTCAAATTGATTCTCTTCCATGTTTTTGAAGGATTCAGATTTGAGAAATCCGAAAAGTGAGTTTATTTCATCAAAAAACTTTCGCCCTTTCTTGTAATTCACTGCACATTCTGTCCAGAAACGAAAAAATCTTACTTGCTCTCTTCACGCAATTTTTGCAAGTTCACATTTTCGAGACAATTTTGGGCGATCAAAAGATCAACTTTTTTTTTCTGTAAATACACTTCAGCAATGTCAATGAATGATAAGACTGAATGCCACCATGTCAGGTTTAGTAAAAATAGCCAATTGATCGCCGAAAGTAGACAATTTGCGTACATTATATCTTCTCCAGTAGCCTATTCTACTGTTTCTCGTTCTTAACAGTTTAGACAACATAGTCAAGATTTTGGATAATTGCTTCTACTGCTTTTCGCCGTGCTGACCAACGAGTATCACTCAAGCTTTTGATGTGATTTTTGCTTTCTTCCAAAAGTATTTCCCCATTGACGATGAGACTGCGAGAAGTAGTTGAAAATGTTGCGAAAAAGAGTTTGATTAAAGGGCTGGCGAATTTTTCAGCTGCATGGGGGCCAGTGGGCAAGCGCGCTTTTGCCCACCTGTTAAATCCGCCACTGTCTATATCGTACTGTAGTTCAATAAAAGTTTTTTCACCTGGCCACCTGGCAGTGTCTTTTGTATCTTATGATGCTCCCAATGTGGCCACTCAAACTTGACACCCTCCGTTAGCTATTATTGAGTTGTTTTATTATTGTCAAAAAATAAAAAAACAAATTTCAATTTGCTCTTTGACGCGTCAACTGCGTCTGGCTGGGTGCGGTGCGGTGCTCCGTGCTCTGTTTTTGTGACCATTCTAGTACGACGATACACGCAATCTAAAACAAGTTTGACAAAAGCAGTGCAACTTATTGCTTGTATTTCAATTTCGTTTTGCCATGATTGTCTCTTTGTCTTCACACACTCACATTCGCACAGCCACAACCACAACTATACACACATGCAAAGCCACATACACATACACTCGTGCAAAGCTAGAAAGGACGAAAAAAAAGAAAAAAAGTCAAAGCGACTAAGAGAGCAGCGGGCCCATGAAACACGAAACGCAAATGTTAAATGTCAGTAAGACATGCAAAGTTGTTGTCACACATTGCGGTGTGTTCATGATGACGTTGATGATGATGATGATGATATTGTAGGACGGAGTAGGTATTTGGGGGTCGTTGGGCAAATGTTTTTTAAATCTTTTGTCTTTCATAGAGGTGCTGCTGTGATTGCATTTAGGGCGCACTTTGATTTTTCATATTTCATATTTGCCACCAAAAAAAAACGGCCTCACTGAATATCGTGTTTTATGGCAATTTATTGACTGATTTGTGACAAAAAATTGAATATGAAACATAACATGGAAATGGCTTTATTGAAATTTTAAATGAGACTGATACTGATATAAAATATTTTTGCTTGGCCTAGTAACTCATGGAAGTATGTACTTATATGTACCTGCATAAATTGCATGATTAATCCGTTGAAAAACAAAATACATTTTTTAAGAACATTTTTTTTAATAATAGTTAAAATAAGAAACAAAAACATAACAAAGAACTTTCAATTTTAATAGTAAGTAATTAATTTTTTTTTCAACATTAATAGTTTATATGCCTTTCTATATTTTTTTATTTTATTAAGTGTACGTCATATTGGTTGTTCATTAAGTAATTTCGTTTTTTTAGTGCAAACACGATTTTTTTATTTTGTAAAATATTTTATGAAATTATATATTTTCCATTTTGATCTAATACCTTTTGCCATCTTTCGAGCAAGAGATTGATTCCACGGTCATAAAATGTTTGATCCTTGCAGGCAAAAAACTCGTCCAAGTGGTTTTTGACATCCTGATTTGTGTTGAAGGTTCTCCCATCCAAAAATTTTGCAGAGACCGGAACAAGTAATAGTCAAAAGCTTTTGGCGAATCAACAAACTTGTATGACAACAACCTTTTTTTTGGTGACTATCGGCCTTCGAAGTGGTTGAGCTGGTTCATCCTTTTTAGACCATGATCTCTTGCGCTTTACATTCTTGTACACAACAGACTTTTCGTCACCAGGTGTTACTGGTGCACTTCAAAAATGGATCAACTTTTTGACTTTTGATAAGCAAATGATAGTCGTTAACGCGACGAAGCAAATTTCGTTCTGTAAGAGCATGAGGAACCCATATGTCATGTTTTAAAATTAATCCTAAACGTTTCATGTGCTTGTGGACGGTCATGTTAGACAAATTTCATCTTTCAGCAACCTTTCGAGTTGTTATTCCACAATTTGCATCAACCAACGACTTTATTTTATGCACATCGGCTTCAAGAGGCCTTCCAGGATGTTGTGCATCCTCAAGATCAAAATTGCCGGAAGGAAATTTTCCAAAGCAATTTTGGCATTGGCGTTCGGTCAACACATCATGAGCCCCATTTTTACCTTTTTGATAGTAGAAAAGTAAAATATGCTGAATAGGTATGTTGTTTTTGATCTTCCATCTTCGATAGGGCCCCAAACAAAAACTATTCCAAAGTCGCCTTAAAGGTAGGTCAGGAGTAGTCCTCTTGCGAGCAATCTTTCGCTCTATCTGCTTGTGTGCATTCCAACCTGTTCTTCAACTGTATGCAGTTTGATGTCTTTATGGAGTGCGGAACCGCGTACGTACCAGGGACAGTGGTTTATCTATTCTGCATTACCTGTATACGTTTATAGCTCGATTTGGCAGCAATCCCCCAAATCTGCGTTCCATAAAGCCATATCTGCAGAATATAGTGCATTTATACAGCTCTTTAGCATCTCAGCGGCCAGGTGCTCCTCTTGTTGAGCCATCGCAGTTCTAGCAGTCTGTGACGACATTTTTTAACTGTAGCTTTGAAGTGTGGTCCAAAGGTAAGGCGCTTTTCCAAAGTGATGCCGAGATACTTAGCTTAAAGTTTCGTCAATTTGCTTTGGCATTGAATTCTTACGATTTCTTAGCGTTATTTCATCTATTTTCGATCTTTCTTGTAGAGCTTGTTAGAAAATATTCCCCATAGCACTTCGATGGGGTTTAAGTCGGACTGATAGACAGCCATTACTATAATGGTATTTTTTACGAGTCAAAAAAGGCTTTTGTATCGGGACCTTGTCTTTTTGGAAAGCCCAGCTATTCCCATAATGGTCTCCGGCAAAGTCAATGAGGAAACTGTTAGAAGCTCTACATCGATGTCTGAGTTGGTATTGGTAAGAATAAAGCATTGAAGACTTCCCCTTATACCGAAAAGCTGCTCAAATTATAAACGATCATCGGCTGTGGTTTCGCTTATGAGAGGTCTCTCGCGGTTACCTGACATCTTGTCAATATTTGTGGCAGTGGTCGGTCCCATCCAAGTTTAACTTTTTGTCGTTCGAAAAACTAACATTTCATAATTCTGCGTCCCAAAATATATGTTTTTAGGTAAATCCCAACGGGTAGTCGTATGGAGCTTTTGCAAATTATATATAGGTATATAGGTACTTCTTGGAAGCATATTTAATGTTTTCGTTGAAACTCAAATTTTGGTTAACCCGTCTCTACGGTGAGACCTAAGTGAAGTCGATATACCCATGTCCGTCTGTCCGTCCGTCTGTCAGAGATGTTAAGAGCTAGAGCAACCAAACTTTCACATTAGATCCCATATAATTTCATAGGAGACAAAATTATTTTATTTTTTTGATATCGGGGATAAATTATATAGCTCCCATGGGGTGTTTGAGACGACCTCGACAAAAAAAAAGCCTTTTAGATGAATAATTCGTTTGTTTATGAAGATATCGTAGGCAAATTTGGTATTCGAAAGTTTTTTATAGTTCCCAATCACTGTACCAAATTTGATCGAAATCGGTTGACTATATCATATAGCTCCCATAGGACCGATCGGTCAAAATAACTTTTTTAAAGAAAAATTCGCTATATTTCGTTTTTAAATAAAGATATCGTAACCAGATTTGGCGTTTGGAAATTTTTTAGACCACTTAAGCAATGTGCCAAATTTGAACAAAATCGGTTGACTATATCATATAGCTCCCATAGGTCCGATCTTCCAAAAGGTGGATTTTTTAACAAAATTTGTTGTGTTTCGTTTGTTTGTTAAGATATTGGGACCAAATTTGACATTCGTGAGTATTTTATAGTTCCTAAGCACTGTACTAAATTTAATCCAAATCGTTTGACTAGATCATATAGCTCCCATAGGACCAATCGGTCCAAAAACACGTTTTTTATACAAAATTCGATGTGTTTTGTTTGTTTGTAAAGATATTTGAAATAAATTTGGCATTCATATCTTTTTTAAGGTATTTAAGCACTGTGTCAAATTTTATTGAAATCGGTTGACTATATCATATAGCTCCCATAGGAACGATCGGTCAAAAAAAAATTTTTGCTTAAAAATTCTTCTGTTTTTGGTTTTTTGTGAAGAAATCGGACTTTATTACAAGCTAGTGGTACAGGGTATCCCAAAGTCGTCCACGCCCGAATTTACGTACGCCATTTTTAGACATTTTTTTGACCATGTCTTGCTCTGCTTCTGAAAGATGCTTAACTCATGGTATTTTTTACTATAAAGTCAATTTTAGTTTAATAAATTTGCAAAATATATTCAAATTAAAGTTATTTTTTATTTTCTTGCTAAATTATAAAAAAGATCCACGTTCTGGCGAGTCTCACAGTTCAAAACGTAAAATATCACTGTTTGCACCTAAACTTATTGCCAAAGGCAAAGCTTTAATAGTGGTCTAAGGACCACTATAGTGGAGGAAAATTTGGCAAAGGCATTCTAAAAATAGTTTATAATTGCAGACTTTGGCATTCCAGCAATGCATTTACGCATGCAATTATGAATGAAACAAATATTTATGCACATATACAAATTTCCATGAGGTATAGGCATTTCTTTTGCAAGCAGCCTATAACTATGCTATATATTTTTCTAAATATAAAGTTACCACGTCACTTGTTTTTTGCAATGCAATGATTTGGTTTTTAATAGATTTTTTTTTGTTATACACAAAATTTAAAGGAAATTCATTTTTTACTAAAACGATGACTTCAGTTCAAAGGCGAATGTATGTCAACGTTTTCATTGTATGTATTCCAGTTCTTTCTATCCACAACGTCTCGACATAAAACTTTCTCATTTCTGCTAACACAAAGTCCAATTGAAAAGTTTTGAATTTGTTAATAAAAAGAAAATTTTGAAAACGTGCCCGAAAATGTGACACAAAGTTGAGCATAAGTAGCCACCTTCGCTCACCAGTGTTGTTGTTTCTGCAGCAAAATTTGTCCAACCAAATGAAAATTAATTTTAATACAAATATTTTTCTATTTTTTTTATTCATTGATTAAAACAATAGAAGGATAAAGTATTGTTGAACATGTCCATATACATATATATACATATACTGTACTGAGGAGTTTTGTTCTTGGAATCAATTGCAAAACATACAGCGAACATGACCATATATGGTATTGAACGGGCTCTGTTGCTGTTGACAAGGAGCAAAAGTCCCATTGATGCATGAAGGAGTAAGAGGGATAACAAGCGCGCTCATTGTTCTAGCTGAACTATTCCAGCCAATTCCTATGTAGTTTTGCACTAGTTGCTTTGTTCCTTTGTTCACACGTAGTCAGTCGTTTTATAGATATTCGACGGGAGTGCGCGTATATTAAACAAACATACAGAAATATAATACTGAGACTTTTATTATTCCTACAAATTACAAAAATTATCCGTTTTAGCTGATATCCCCAGCATTCTATTCTGTGCAAGATATATTTTCCTTAACTAAAGCAAATGTTCGGACCGACCCCCAGCCAGCTCTTAGAGTGCGAGGAGCAATTATACAAACAACATCGAGTGAATTCTTTATTTTGTCGTTTATTTACTTTACTCCAAACAATATTAGCCAAGTATTTTTCTCTTTGGCCATGCTTCGTTGCCTTTGGGCTTTTCGTTTTTCGTTTTTGGTTCTACGCTCTCGCTGTCTAATTGTAATTGAAGTTTGTAATTAAAAAGTTTATGTGAAGCGTGGAGTCATTAAAATAAAATTACTTTAACTTGGCTAAAAGGCTGATACAATAAAAAAAAAGGCGGAAAGGCCAACTAACGACAGTATGCACCGTGAACCGCTTTCGGTGTACATTAATTTTGATTTAAATAGCGTGTAAACGTTCGGAAACTTGAGAGATTTGTGTATCTGAGTTTGCTTCTTTATTTGCCCGCAATTGAGTTATTGGCTTCATTAACGGGGGGACAGTTTGGCAGGGAATTGAGATATATCTATAGATAGAGAAAAGTTATCTCTTACTGAGTAAATAATGAGTAGAGATTGTAAAATTTTTTTTATGCTCTGCACAAATAAATTTAACGTAGGTGGGGTTGACTATACTTATATGTTCTTTATACAAATATGCTTTACAAAACCTTGTCTGTATGAACATTTAGATTTAAAAGTTACCTATAATCTTTTTTCCAGTCACGTTTATTGAATACTGCCCATATATACTTTCGCCTTTCCCTCGCAGAACTTTAAGGACTTTCAAATCTGTAAACGCAAACTAGGTATCTTGAATTACCTTACCTTATTCATTTTGGCCGAAACAATTCGTTTTTAATTGCATCCAAGCCATTTTCTTTAAAATAGTAAAGCACAAAATAGAGTACAAAGTAACCCAGTGTCGGGCACCGCCTTAACGTTTTTTGTTATAAGCAATTTCTTCAACAGTCAAGGATAAACTAAATTTGTGCAATGTATGTAACTGACGAAAAAAAGGCGTGCCAGACCCCAAATCCTTTATACCAAAATATCTTGTCATAACCTTGGGCAGCGGTTAAGCTGCATATTCACACAGAAAAATCAGTTAAGCAGTGAATTAAGATATCCGTTTAGACGAAAAACAATTATCTCTTAACTGAGTAAATAATGATATAATTTCGCTAATTAACTTTTATATTTTTGTAATAGCCTGCACTTAATTTTTTAGGCTCATGAAGTGAAAGCTCCTTAAGTAAATTGCTATTAATACGTTAAAATGTTACATACGTTAACAAAGGACGAAATATGAAATTGTATCCAATGCTATCACGAATATCGTGTTTCATATTCACATAATAAAATCATAAAATGTTACAAAAGAATCCAAAAAAAGTAAACAAGTACCAATCAGTTAGAAGAAAATCAAAAAGTGTGTGAGCATTATATATGCGGGTCATGTCCTTTTTGTTTTTCGTTTATGCCACCTTAGCGACGTGGATTGCTTCTTAATCTTGTCAAAGTCCCCAAGTGAGTGTCTCTTTAGCTATTATAAAATAGAAAAAATCTCAAAATGTTAGATTGTAGTACACACTAATTTTGTCTCAGTAGAGCACAAACTTTTATTTGTAAAATCTGCATAGATTTCGACAACCCTATATATACGAGATGTGTTCAAAAAGTAAGGTGGCTTAAGCAATTTCGTAAAGTTTATAATTGTTTTGCGTGCTCGGCGATGCAAAACACTTATAACCTTTACGCATCTCACAACCAAACAAAAATGCCATTCACTTGAAATTTGGTACAGATGTTCGGGAAGAGTGTACCAACACAACAAAACAAAAAATCGATCATCGAAAATACGTTGTCCGCGAAATTTGGAACCTTGACCTTACTTTTTAAACACACCTCGTATACTAAAGGCAATTTATTAGAATGTGCTCTTTTTACCCCAAATCACTTCATGCTATCAGTTTTTGTACCCTGCCTCTGTAGGTGGACAGAAGGAAGCGTAGCAGACTCCAAGTCCCTTATACCAAAACGCAAGGAGTAAAATAAAACTATTTAAATAAGATCAAAACAAAAACGGCACCCAACAGCTGACTGCAAACATTTTCTTCCATTCTCTTCGTTTCGCACACGCAAAGAATCACAACTCTAAAGCGGGGACCGAAAACAGTACTAAATTGGCAAGCAAGTACTTTTTAGAAGTATCGAGTGTTCGTCTCTATGTAGTTTGAACTCCTTGACCAAAATGCTTAACATAACCTCGAGTAGCGATTAGGCCATGTCCGACCAAGCGCTGTATGAGTTCCTAGATTTCGAAGAATATAAGAACTAGAGGCACGAAATTTTACCAGCTGGTGCCCATAGTTCCTGATCAGATACAGTTCTTTGGATTCTATTAATATCTTGCCCCGATCAGCCTTAGTAGAACTTCGCGCTTTTTAGCAACACCGTTGGGTATTTTATTCTAAAAGTTAACAAAACGATGCGTCGTCGTAAAAAGCATAATCGGATTTGGACAAACGCAACTAAAATTATAGTAAAAAAGTAAGTAAGTTTAACCCCATCTTGGTATGCCTGGTGAAGTAAGAATATTGTGGCTGTAATAAAACAAATCCGCATTGAAATTTCGAACGATTTTGACATTATTTTCAGTTTTCATCAAAATCGGTACAAGTTTTGCGGAACTTATAGGTATAAATATCGAACTGCACCAAAATAAAAGTTCCTATTGGACATTTCTTCGAAAAAACAGGAACAGGGTATTATACGGTCTTTTTATACCTCGTATCATATGACAGTTTGTGCCTAAAATGTATGTAATATATAGAAGGAGCCTTCCTTCAAAAGTTACCTAAAATATGATCAGGGTGAAGTCGGTATACCCATATCCGTCTGTCTGTATGAACGCCTAGATCTCAGAGACCAAATTTTCAGTGTATATCCCCTATTCTATAGGAGACAAGTTCATTTATTTGTTTGATATAGGACATATATTGTTTAGCTCCCTTAGAAGTGTTTCAGGTGACCTGGAAAAAGTAAAAAATTAGATGGATAACTCGATTATCTATTAAGATATCGTAACCAAATTTGGCGTTCAAAACATTTTTAGAGTACTGTGCCCAGGCCCGTCGAAAGTGGGGGGAGGTGGCTCTATCCCCCTGGCCTGGAGCCAGTCCATCGGAAAAAAAGCTTTTAGGGCATAACTCGATTGCTTATAAACATATCTAAACCGATTTTGACATACCGAGAAAAACGCGATGTTGGTAAAGCATTTCCTATGCAGAACTTCAAAGCGAAATACTTGATGGGCAAGCGAAGAGAGTAAGGTCAAGAATCTGTTTTTAATTTTTATCACCTTCAAAGATATACCATAAATAAAATAAAGTCTAATAAAAGTTGTATATAGAATTTTTTTAAGCAGACATCGTTTTTGAGCTTTTATTTACTGTCGCATTAATCTGGATAATATCAATGAAACCTTGCACCCTTTTAAATTTGATGGTTTTCTCAATAAATTAAAGCGCTAATAAATTTTTATTGTTATTTTAACAACTAAGATACATTTTAGCCAAGTCAAGATTCAAGTGGAAATCAGAAGCTTTCAGTTTCAATGCCAAATTGTGGCTAGCATAATTAAACGCGAAAATTAAAAGCTGATGTTTGATCCAAAAACCGCTGCCTAATGGATTTGGTGGGCAGAAGGTTAGAGGTCAAGTTGTGCTGGGCAATTGATTTTAATTTTCGCTTGGAGATTTTGGTTAGTCTCTTGTTCTTTGGGGAAATTTCCACACTGGCAAAGTCTATCTTTAATATATCCCCATTGGTTCTTTTTTTTTGACTGTGAGTAATTGTGCAATAACTTTCGCGAGTTTTGATTGCATGAATCCACTTGACGTGTAGTTTGTTTCATTCTTAGAAACAATCTCGGAAGTGGCGCTGAGATTGCATAGCTTTACGCACTATGTTGGAATCGTAGGGGCCAGGGCCAGGACCAGCTACCATTTCTCATTACAAATGGCAAATATAAAAAATGTAATGCTTTGCTATTAGTACAAAATGGTAATTTGATTAATTTTTATTTCAGTTGTTTTACTGTCCGCTTGTTTTGTGGGCCGTTAATCTCATTATTCAAAAATTCGCGTGTCCTTTGAAAAATGGCCGCTGTAAATGACACATGGTTGGCAACTCATATACTTTAATAATCCAAAAATTGGCTCAGAAGCAACTACTTGGACTACTTGGCATAACCACATAGTTGCTAAGGTTCCAGTTATTCGTTCAAATCGGTCGGGTAGTTTCCCAATTAGGATAATCGCTGTCGGGAAATGTTAATTTAAATGTGAATGATTGTGGTTGCCTTTTGCGTATGGCTGTGGTTTTCGTGCCAAGAGTTGCGTGCGGCGCACGCGATGTCCTTTTTCCCCGCATTTTCTGGGCACGTTCGCTAAGGACTTCTTATGATTGTTGTACAACTCGAATCGTGTAAACGCTTGGCTAAGCTTAGTTTTGAATTAGATTTTGTCGTGATAAGTTGCAATGTATGCGTACACTTGGAGGAAGGGAGTTACGGGTAAACAAGAATTGGATATAAGTATATTTTTTATGGACATTTGGTTGCTTGTTTGAGGCGCATGCGCTTTGTTGCTGCATAACTCATTCTAGAATACCTGTTTTGTAAGCATTTTCCTAAGATCGTTAGATCAGGGGATATCCCAAATCGCAATGCTTCGCACAAAGTTTTTGAAATTCCTATAGTATATAGATTTGGTGTATTGCTGGTGTACAAGTGAAGAGCTGCAAAACTTTTCGAATTGGTTTTGGATGTTATTCTGAGCCTGGAGCCAGTGGGAAGTTTCCTGAAGTCGGCGGCAGCTAGAAGCGCAGTGAGACTCCGGGCATTAAATCTCTTTACGCCATCAACTTGTGTTCATAACAGTATCCTACTTGAGTTGGGCGTACCTGTGCAGACCGTGTTTATAGTGATGGTGATTACTATTTCATGGTTCAGAAATGGAACGAAAACTTTGTCGTAGTTTTGCCGGAGAGAGAAGATTGGATGCAAAGAAACCGACGGCGTAACGAGCTGACTATTTATAAACATGATTTGAAGATGGATGAGGGCACAAGAGCAGGCATCTTCTCTAATGAGCTTTCGACAAAGCTTTCTTTCCGCCTCCCCGACTGGTGTAACGTTTTTGGCGTCTTTTAGCAATCCGAAAATTGTAGCACAAAGTTCCTGATCTGAATCAGGCTTTATCAATGCAATTGCTCTCTTAGCCAAAAATAACTCATGGGGACTTTCCAATATTTCATTATTTTAATTGGGCCATTGATTGTTTACACTTCATAAAGGTAAAAAATCTGAGGTTTTTTTCATTTCGAAGTGTATAAACATTAAAGTTCCCAAAAGACTGTTACTTGAATTTGTCCAACTTTTGAGCTGTGCAGACCCAAAAACTTCCCTGATCCGCTACTGTAGAGTATCACAAAATAAGTCGCACTAAATAGAAATATTCCCAGGCAAAATATGGGAAACATGGTAAAGCTCAACTAAGATTGCAGCTCTTTATAAATCTATTCTTTATGGATTTTTTTTTGTTGATCATTTGACGATTTTTTTGCGATCATTTTTTATAACAAATATTGAGCATTTCAGGGGCTGTAGCCCCAATAACCTGAATCCAGCACCGGGCATGCCATTAAGCATATAAAGCAATCAGTGAACTATGACACTAAACAAAAGAAATTGGAAATCAGTAGAAAATAATTCAAAAATTGGTTATATGGTGAAACACAAATCTAAACCTATGATTATTATATTATTTTCTCTTTAAAAAATAATAATGATTGGCATTAAAATAACTCTTTCGTTTAAATTTATTAGATCGACGTGGAAACAATATTGAGCTAAAAAATCTTTCATTAAACAACTTTTTTAACGGAATTTATTGTATGGAACGAAACTGTACTTTTATTAAATTATTATAATTAGAGATATTATCTAAACAGAAATTCTAATCCCGTCGATCGCACAAATGAAACTTAAAAAATATTAGAGTAAAAGAAATTGTTGCGATTTATATCCCATACATATATAATTCCCTGTTAGACCCCTTGGAGGAGGGTCTTAGGGGATCTACTGCGGGGAATCGAACCACCGACCTTCGGTTTTAGAGGCGAGTACGCTACCACTTAAGCCACCGACGGCCACACATCCCATACATACAATAAGTTAAAAATGAAAACAAAGTGGATGTCATATTATCGGTATATAAACCAATAATTAACTTTCTAATAAATTCATCAACAAGATAATTGTAAAAATTGTAAAGTTGTGACTGGACGTATTCGATGGTTAAGGAACCCACTTTTATCAACAGTGCGATTTCAAGCCCAATAAACTAAAAATGATGAAAACAATGAAAATGCTGAATCTAATAACCAATAATTAATAACTTTTTAATAAAAGCATCGACATATAATGGTAAATATCACTTTTCCAATTAATATTATTACAATAAATAAATAATAAATAAAATTTAACACTTGCATGAAAAAGTTGTGGCTTAACATACTCGATGCTTAAATGAGTAGTGAATTGTAAGCGTCAAAAAGTAAAACGATTTGCCTGTACCGGAGCCCATTTTAAACAAACTGAAAAATATAGGCACCTATACCTGCTTATATATCTATTTAAGTTTTAAATCATGAGACAAAATTTCATATTTTCCTAATGTCAAGAAGTGTGTCATTTTCGGGTCAACACAGGGAAAAGTGTTTAAAATTGTTCAAAAACCAAAAAATCTGAGCAAGCTGGCACCAGCAGAAAAATTTCGACAAAGACTCAAATCTCATTCATTAGAATGTTTCTGCAACATACGAGACTTAGTCGTTTAAGGATTTGATCAAGTTTTTGTTCCTCCTCTACAATCCCTTCCTGTGATCTCAGTCACAATCTGAGCGCTTACACAACCTAACCTTACCTTCGAGAAAAAGAGCACACGATTTAATACTAAAAGTATATAGTAGGTACTAATTAGCGGTATACATAAGTATCTTATCGCCATTTGGCGACAATAACCTAACTCCATTAAATATTAGTAGACAAACTTAAAAAAGCACTCGCTCACTTGTTAGAGGAGCGCAATCAAAAAGCTCCACAATCGGGATTTAGAAACAGACCGGAACTTGTATTTGCAGTGGTGCTACTAAAAGTGCTTTAGGCTTACCAGGTGAAGCCTAATAAAATTCTACGAAAACATGTTCTCGCCTGATAAGAAACCATTGGTCAATTGGCGCTGCTCACGAAGAGCGAAGGTGTCCGTGTCCAAGTGGCCGGGGCAGTGACGGCATGCAACACATTGTGAAATGTGCACAAGGCAGGCAACTGCGCGGAACTAAGCGTGACGCGGATGCCACAAGAAGTGCACCCAAAAAGTTTATAGGTGGCATGCTCGGCACGGTAGTAAGCTGTCATGGTCGCATGAAATATGAAAAACTGCAGGGGCTAAAAGTCGAAGCCATTTGCAGTGTGTTGCCATAAATTATTTTACACAGGTTGTTCCACTAGCGCCAAAGCCAGGAGAAAAGAGCATCTTGGCGTGTCTTGGCTCAGCTTAGAGTTGTTGTACAAGATACACTTGGGGCACCAAGTTTAAAGCATTAAAAGTCGTAAGTTATTCTTGAGTTTTCAATAATGTATTTACCAAGTTTCCGGTGCCTAGAATAAGTCAGCGAATGTGCGCTTATATAACATTGTACTATTTGAGTCTTTGTTCGTAATCAAAATCAAACCTTAGTTCCCGCGGAACTAGACTATGAATCGTTGAAGGCGTTCAAGGCTGTGCCACGTTTTGCACAGCTCAGCTCAGGATTCTCTTCGTTTCGTTTTCTTGCCACTTATCTTTATAAAATGATTTCAACACGCGGCGCTCAGCTTCATTGTTCTATCCTCCTGGTCGCAGGAGCAGGCAAACTCTGTAAGTTTAGTAAATTTTCCTTGCGCCAGTCGAGCAAAGGATATGAGTGACTTCGGGCTGACTTTGTGTGTATGCAAACAAAGAATGAGATAAACTTTTCTTCTGTCTGAACTTTATTGTCGTTTGTTTTTTTTTTAGTTGTTGGAGGTGCGTTTTTTTCTGCAAAATATTTTTTTTATTTTACGCCACCATCCTTAGAGCATTGTGTGCATTATATAAGGCTGTACTGTTTTAGAATTTTTACTTGGTTTGAGTCATTAAAATATAAATTGAAATTTTAATTAACAGCTGCACACACAAAATCATCAAAATCGAAGAAGGTCTGGGAAAAAGTGACCCGCTTCACTTATTTTCGCCGATTTACTTAAATGTGTGAAAAGTAATACCAAGAAATAAATCTATATATATAAAAGAAACTTATGTTTTACGTGTTACGGGTGTTCTCATGAACGCGTTGATGAATTTCAAATCTGATTTTTGCGAGTGTTAGAGGTTGTCAATACGGATGTTTTAAGCCTATGGTTCGTGAGATATGCGCATTGTGAAATCGTGAATATAGCATAGTCGAAAATTGGTCAACACCGGGTATTGGACATTAAGTGCAGACAGAAGCGTAGTCGCAAAGGGGTTGAAATGTAGTTTCTGTGGGACATGAATTTATTAGAGATGCGAGCTCACTTAAGAATATTTAAGTTCGTTATGATGGTCTAGATAAGCTAACTAGAGAATCTTACGATGTTTATACACTTTAAGAGTATTCAAAAAGTTTGGGCAGGACAACGACTGCCGGGCTCACTAGTACTATATATGTTACATATATCGGCGTAAATAAGTGTAGCGGGCTACTTTTCCCCGACCATCTCCGATTTCGGTCGTTACGAATTCGCAAAAAACTATTCCAGCCAACATAAAACAAAATTGATAGAGTAAGCTTTAGACTTAGATATGAACTTTTTTGTTTCAATTTTTTCAATTTTCCGGCTCTAAGAGCTGTCTGAAATGAGCACTCAAAGCAATCACCAAAATACCACAATGTCAGCCCTCCCACTCAATCTAACACCACAGCGACATGAATTATGCAAATCTCTTGCGGCCAACGTCACGTAGACTTGGACGGCTTTGAAATGGGACTGGAAGTGGGGTTGGGGCGAGTGATTCCGTGAAAAATCTAACAAAATCGATTGATGTACAAATTTTTCTTAACATCCTCCGCAAACAATTTTTTATGTTGCTCGTTGCTCCTTACGTTGCTTTTTGATATCTCCGCCCAAAAAGAGGAGGGAGGCACTAACGCGGCCTGTACTTCAACTCTTGGGTTTGGTGGTATTGGTATCAATGTTGATGTGTGTTGCCAACGAAGCACCTACTTCTAAATTATGTAGATTTCTTTTAGCATAATGCTTGTATGTGGTTTATTGAAGAGACGGCTGGACAGGATGCTCAGATTCGTTGGAGGTCTGCAACATTTTAAAGCGCCATTTTCTGGAGCACATAAATAGCAGTTCGATGTCCAATTCCAGCCCTGCCTTTGCGCCTCCTGTTGGCGACTAAAGAATTATGTAAATTTGTTTGGTCGCCGAATTGCCTTTTTCAGTTCCTTTTTAAATTTCTTTTTGGCCAGTTTCATGGAATTGATGTGCGTTTGTAGGGGTCGGTCTGACGTTTTGTTTTTCTGTCGTTGAGACTGTCCGATGAATGGGGCAACGTATGCTACAAGCTCGAAACAAATTTATTTGCTTATTTCTTGTTTTTTCATATTGTGGTCTAAAGTTTTCTTTTTCTCTTTATTTTAATTTAAATAATTTGTTTGAATTTTCAAGTCAATTTGTTTTGATTTGGCCTGTATTGCGTGCCTGCTCGAGTATGTCCGCCCGTTTGATATTGATTCGGTCCTAATTGGCTTACTTTTGCATGAGCTCTGGCTAGGAAGTATGCAAAAAGTATAAAGTCAAAACTTTGATTTTACTGTGAATGCTCGGTTGTAACAACTTTTTCGCTGTTTGGAAAAAATCATATCAGTTGAAAATTAATTTAATTCGCACTTGGCTGGTAAAGTTTTTTCTTTCATGTAGCTTTATAAATTTTGAGAAAAAAAAAACGAAACTAAAAATTCGAATTGCGAAATTTTAATTATAAAAGTTTCAATCTTGCAAGCCTTGACGCCTGGCAACCCCTGCCACTGCCAACAACCCCCGGAAGTCCACCACGCGCCATTGGTGGCACTGCACGATGTTGCAGGGGCAAATGAGTGTTGCAACAATGCACACCATTTTTTAACTGTTATTAGTTTCAACTTTGCCGTGAAGTTGGCTGTGAATATTGTGAATTGTTTTTGGTGGCACTCAACTTTAAGTTAAGTGAAAAGAAGGAGCGGAGTGGAGTGAAGTGCCGTGTTTTACCAATTTCGCCAATATTAATTATGATTTCATTTTCGCAGCTAGTCGCCGTATTTGCGTAAATTTCTTTATATGCGTTCCACAGTTCACAGTTGCCAATGAAATTTCATTCATTTCTTGTGGCGCAACTTAATTAATTTTACACTGCTTCTAGCTGGCTGTCAGAAAAGTGTTCAAGTGATAAACGAGCTAATTAATATGCGACCGACCAACTTACCCTTGAGCTATTGCAAATTCCGAACTAGTCTGGAGAGTGTCGGCGGTTATGGTTAGCCAATTACGAGATATGATTTGCAGACAGCAACACTATTCTACACACTTATTGAGGTTGCAGCAATCAGTTGCAAGTGGAGCAATCAGCTTTAGTGCCCAGTTTCAGTGTTGATATAACGCGGTCAACGACACTCCAGCCCCAGCCCCCGCCCAGGATCGCAAATTTGATTAAAAGTTCATATGAAATATATTGAGACTTGCATGCATAATGGACAGACACTAAGTTGAAAATGTTTGCAAAGTTGTGGGCGGCGTCGAGTGCACAGGGTCGTTCCTTCAGTAAGATGCCCCCCTGCCCACCAACGTGGACGTCGTATGCAAATGTAAAACTTGTAACGATCTCTAGAAAACGGTAACACATTGCACAACTTGCAACCCAAGTTGCAGTGGCAAATATTTTTTTTCCTTCTTATACTTTTTAACCTATAAAATTTCATGCATAAAGTTTTCTAAAATGCAAAAGTTTTTATAATTTAAGCTGAGCACGTAAACGGCGCAGTCCAGTGTAGTTTTAAAAGAATTTAGAAGCGGTCCGGAGTATGTCGTTAGTTGAAGCGAATTATAAATTATTATTATGCATAGTGCTGGAAAGCGCTATTAGGTTTGTTTTTTGTATAAATTCTTTCTAGTGATTCGAACGTAATTTTGGAAAAAATGTGTATGAAGGAGAAAGTGGCGGTTTTAAGGATAAACGCCCAGTGGCCAAGATTTCTTCAGGGACTGCTGTTCGATGAAAAGTATGCTGAAAGCTTCCAATGCTTCTGCACTCATTGTAGAACGTTGACGATCTTTGACTCTCTTCAATGAACTCATTGA
>JBAMAX010001088.1:0-21771 GCA_037043745.1 Chymomyza amoena
TAGTGTTGATGATAGAGTTCCCAATAATCCTGATGATCCAGTACCCAGCACATCTTCTACATGTAGAAGAATCGATTTTCCAAATAGATTATTGGATACAAGAAAACATAAAATTAAAAGAATATTTACGGGAGGAAAAAAAAGAACCCCCCAAAACAATGTTATGTTTGTGCTTCTCACAAGAAGAAGAGTTTAACCTGCTTTATGTGTGAATATTGCGACGTGCCCCTTCATAAGGGAGAATGTTTTTTTAAATATCACACATTTAAAAAATATTAGTGTTAGAAAATACAATAAAATATTTTATACACTACTACCACTACTAAACTACTTCTGTATAAAAATGAATTTACAAGTATTATATAGGTTTAAAAAACAATAAAACATTTTTTTACAAAATATCTATTGGTTTATAAACGTAAATTTGTCAATATAGTTGACATTTTGAAAGGTAAACAGATAGGGTAGGTTGTGTTTTAGTACAAAACTTTTGATAAAATAAAATAGAGTATAGTTGTAAGTACTAAATTACCAAATTTTATTAAAATCTAACCATTACTTTTGCAAATATTATTTATTTTGGATCGCGCAATTTTTGCTTGTTTTGCAAGAAATGCCCGCTACGCAGCATAGTTTCATATACTAGGCTACCCGCTTAAAGTGTGTTAAGTGGACCGCGGGGCACCACTCAACACCGTCTATAATCTTAAAAATATATTCAAATCAATATTTTTCACGAAAAAGTAAGATGAAAGAAATAAAATAGAGTAATGCAACAAAAGTGCTGGTCACGACAACATAGAAGCAGAGATTTTAAAAAAATGTGTCCAAGCCACATCGCGTCGGCAATCTGCTACACCCATTGTTTTCAGACTTATGGACCGAAGAAAAATACCAGATAATTGGTTACTGGACACGCTTATAGTCATCCCAAGAAAGGGTGACCTCTCAATTTGCAGCAAATACAGAGGAGTAACACTTCTACCTATTGTATCAAAAGTATTTGCAAGAATAATATTAAATGGAATTCAGTCTGCGCTAGATGCTACGTTGAGGAAAGCGGGCTTTCGCCCCAACCGATCATGCATCGACCAGATAAATACACTACGTATAATAGTGGAACAAGTCAACGAATTGACCCTTCAACTCGCCTTCATAGATTTATGCAAGATTCATAGATTTACGCGAGAACATATGGCAAGTGATAGAGGAGTCCCACCAAAACAAATATCCGTCATAAAAGCACAGTACATAGGGTTCAAATGCAGGGTCACCCAAAACGGCCCTTTCTCCGAACGCTTTGAAACAGAAACAGGCGTCAAACAAGTATGCCTACTGTCTCCAATACTATTTCTCATTGTAATAGACAACCTGCTCCAAAACTGCTTTGATGGCAAAAAAAGGGGTCTTGCGTGGAGCTTTACCAAACACATCGAAGATCTCGCATATGCTAACGACGTCTGCCTACTTTCCGTCAAACATTCAGAAAATAAACGACTTGTGTATGCCATCTGAAACTGTTGGTCTACAGATAAAAACTAACGAAACGAAAACAATCAAAATCAACTCTGATAACAACCAGAACTTCACCATAAAAAATGAAGATATCGAAGCATTGGTTCATTAACATATCTAGGGAGTATGACCTCCGATCACGAGTCAAATTTCACTACACTCTTTGCAAAAAACCATCAGAAGTTTGTCGCCAAGCATTTGACAGGAATCCGCAAGCCAATAGGAAAGAGGGCGGCCTAAAACAACATGGAGAACAGCGATATAAACTCTACAGAAAAATCATGAAGAGAGCGGAAAGAAACAGCGCATAATCGTACCAGATGAAAAGGCATCACTAAGCTGCTATGTTCCACAAGGAGATAAAGGACACAACAACAATGCATATTTTCATATTCATTGAATTTAATTTTAAAAAAAGAAGAAATTCGAGCCCAGTTACTCATTATTTGTTTTAATCCCTTTCATTCTGTTTGCATATTGAAGATATTAGAGCCGTAATCAGTGGCGGATTTAGGCAACAGGCAACATAGGTTAAGGGCCGGCACAATTTGAGTCACCTACCACTACAACCTACTACAACTATATTGTAATAAAGCACTGATGACAAACACAACCGCATTTAATATATTTTTTCTTTTTTTTTTTTGTGAAAAAAGGGCGGCAAATTATGGATTGCCTAGGGGCGGCAAATATTTAAGTCCGCCACTGGCCATAATAGTCATAAGCATGCAAGTCCCCCAATAATAATAATAATAATAATAATAATAGAAACTTAAAATCGATGAATCTTTGCGCGTTCATCAGCATCCATAAAAACGTCTTTTAATTTTTAATTTTTCTAAAAATTTCCAACATAAGTCTGTTAAGTCGGCTAATTCTTTGTCAGCTCTCGATATGTACGATACAAATTTTGCAATTTATTTTTATTTAGAATTAAGATTAAAAGAAAATACTATTATTAATTAGTTACATGCAAAGCTTATCTATACCTTAAATTAATTTCAAAATTTTATACTTTTTTTGCAGACAATCCACATAAAATGCGACATGTACTTAAATATAGTATATTATAGCTGAATTAAATTTTCAAGAAAAATTGAAATCTGAAAGTCAAGTACTACTGTAAGTGCCATAACATCTGGAAGCAATAGTTTTCCCAAGAGGATGTCCAATGTAAGTACTACTTAGACAAACTATTTTTATTTGAAGCTAATCAAAAAACTTAGACTGGACGATCCCAAGACTCTTCCCATATGCAGAATTTGAGGAACTTTCACAGACTGCATCTATCAATAACTAAAGCCCCACTTTTGTAGAAATCTTTTCTATAAGACAAAATATCCATACGCCTGGGCTTGAACCCTTTTGTCGTATTGCCTTCACTACTCACTCCCTAGGAAATAATCTTAAAAAAAACAAGACATTATAAGCCATGTCATATCTGCCATAGATACAAAACCCATGACACAAATAACCTATTTCGTAAATCTCTTTAAAGCTACTTTATATGGATGAATCCAATGGCAATGGCATCTATGCAGCCAAATCCGTCAGCAGCCTAACAGACAATGGCATAGAAGTGGCCTGCACTGACAACGGGGTCATCATTACAGCTGCTCCTGCTACAGCAACAACAACAACAACACTAGCAACAATGGCATCAACAAATAATATAAACATCATGAATAGCAGCGCAGCCGCTGCTGCTGCCGCTGCAGCTGTAGCATCCACACTACCCACATCCGTTTCCAGTGAGGACCTCAGTCAGAGTCTATCCGAGTACACAGATGCCGACGAAAGCATATCAGCACCAACCGAATTTCTCGCTGAGGTAACTAATAAAACACCCACCCACGCCTTACCGCCCCCAAAACTTTTTCCATTGTAATGCAAATTTTCAATGTTGGCAGCTCCCGACGCTTATTTAATTTTAAATCCTTTCAAGAGGATTATTGGCTGCATGACTTTGTGTGTTACTTTTTTTGTATTGTAGCCATAAGTTCAAGGGTATTGTGTAATTGTGTGTTGTGTATGTAACGGGAGGAGGCAGGCGTGGCAATATACAATTTTTTTTTTATACCAAAATGTTAATTATTGATGTGGGTGATTGAGCTCTGACCATCTGTACGTCTGTATATGAACATCTATAGTATATCTCAGTGACCAATTGAAGTGAGACACCGAATGATATCTGACCCGGTTCCGTCGAAGAAGAATTACGCGGTTGGCATTCGGCCCATCCCATACCATCCCATCCCACCCCGATTTCCATTTTATTACTAAGAATACCCTCAGTTATAAAAAGTTGACGTCCGGTTACCTGTTTCGGGCGGATTCTACGCAGTCTTCAATATCTTCTCTGCTAAGTAAGGGGGAACTATCAATTTTTTCTAAGTTTCAAGATCGGGACTCAAAAGTGTGCCAAGAACCTGCAGACTATTTTCCCGAGACTAGTTTAAAATATTTGAAAAATTTATCAATTTAAATCTTATTTGTTAGATATCTAATAATCTGAGGTTTATGTCTAGTTCATTATGTTACAATTATCTTAATATGACCGGAAAATGCTGTTGAGCTTAAATGCGGTTAAAAGAGAAATCTAGCACTTCCTTTATTTCCGAATACTATAGCTCTCAAATATAGTTTATAGAATTATGCTAGCCTAATAAAAAGCGAAATGTTGGCTTTTTGCACACAAAAAACACCCTATATGCTACTTATTGTTGACAACGCAGGCCTATAAAAAATGATAAGACTTTACCATACCATATGGACTTTGAACTGCTTAATCCGATTCCAGGGTGAAAAAGAACCTAAGCGCTAAGGGTTCTGAGATTTACTTTAAAAAGTCCATCCATTTTCTTTCGATTTATTTTTTTCTACGATATTTATGGAATCACTGAATCCGATTGCGAGGACAAAATCATCCTAGAGCTTTAGCGTTCTGAGATAACCTCCAAAATACACTTTTTTATTGCAGTTCTGTTGGAGGACCCAAGGAACACAAATAGTGAACATGAACTGACTTCCAAACTTGAAAATTGGTTGTTTTGGGGGTTTTTTCAGAACTGGGTTTGTCGCTTTTTGGGACCTCCAATCCTTCAGCGGCTCAAAATATTGGTAGCCCTGTCTTTAAGTTCACACAACTTTTTTTTTGCAGAGTATCCCATTGTCGAACTCCTTTAAATTTAGTTCTTTTTATTGATTGTTAATAAATTGTTTTGAGGCTGCGTTGCCATTGTGGCATCTTTTGCATATATGCCACAAATTGGGGCATTCTTTTGTACGCTGCTTTTAGTGGTTTTTATAAATTTCTAAAGCATTTTGCTATCATCTTTATAACATCTTGCAGTTTCTCTCTGCCGTCATGCTCAAGGATTACAAAAAAGCTTTAAAATACTGCAAACTAAGTGAGTATAGCAATGCTTGCCTCAAACTAAGCAAAATCTCTGACGCGGCACAAATCTTTCCACTTTACACAGTTTTGCAATACGAGCCCAACAATGCCACGGCCAAAGAGTTCTATCCACTCATATTGGACAAATTACGTGGTAAGTAAAAGCACAAAGACTCTGCCAAACAAGTGTCAAGTTGTTAACAACCCACACAGTGGCGGCCTCCAGCGGCAGTGACGAGAACTATAATAAATCTTCATCACCCGAGCTGGCTTTGGATGGTTCGGCGGGCGAGAGCGAGGAGGCTGGCAGCGATGAGGCGCAGCTGGGCTATGAGGAGTCCAACAGTCAGCACGACTCACAGGCCATGAGCAGCAATAGCAGCTGCAACAACTGCTCCGAGGAGCCCTTAAGTCTAAGCGAGTGTGAAGATGACATAGATAATGTGGAGGAAGATGACGAAGAGGATGATGAGGATGACGATGTGGAGGAGGAAGATGACGATGACATAGATGATGTCATGAGCAGCAGTGGTGATGATCTGCCCATAGATGAGCAACAAGATGTGGCCAATGTGGGCGGTCTGGCAGCGCAATCGCATCATGGTTCGGGCTCCTCCAGAAATTCATCCAGCGGTGGAGGCGGACGCAGCGATAATACCACGCATTCGTATTCCAGTTTGCTGCTGGAGGAAGAGGATGACATTGTGCCAGTGAGCTTGCAGTTTTGTCATAGAGAGCCCACAGCTGCAGAGCTGGATGTGAGCAATGGTAAGTCTTAAAGAATATGCTGCAGATATAAGACTAATATTTGGGAATTCCAGGCAACAAAGTGGCCTCGGCTTCTTGCAGTGACTCGGAGTCTCCAACAGAGCCACTGACACAGCGTCTGGCGGCCATTTTGCGTTCCAAATGCGGCGTTAGCGCCAATTCAAGCAATAATGAGCACTACTAAAGATGCACAAAGCGCCCACTAGAGCGCGCCAGCGTACTATATCAGTTTCATTTATATGTTTGAAACAATTGATATATAATATCATGCTATACTTTATAACTATGTATGGCTATATATTCCTGTATACTCTCTTATAAAAAAATTTCAGCTCAGTTACTCCTTAAGGATACTCAGTTCTTTAGCTATGGACTAGTTATAAAACTAGACATTTTGCTTAATAAACCTAGAAACCGTCCCTAAATATTTTCAAATAAACGTTTATACCTAGCTGCATCTTACTTCAAACGAAAATTCCCTAGACAAACATATCGTACAAACTCTATATATATTTATGAAAAAATAAAAAAACAAAAACTATATGATATTATATATATGTATAATGGAACTTATATAAGAACTTGTATAAGCTCAGAGCTAAATGTAATCTATAGTTCGTATATGTGTGTATATTGCATTAACTATAAGATTGAGTAACGTATAACAATATATATATATATTATAAAAGAAAAACATATTATTATTACTATTATTCTTATATACACGCTGCATACATTAATAATAATAAAAAAAAACATATATATACACATAAAAATAAATTGTATAACAAGAATCTATTTTAGTAAGACAACCTATGTAAAAAAAAACGCACAGGGCTTAAAAAGTTGTTGGCTAACTTTATTAACATTTTATAGAGACCGATTTTTTTCCGGCAGTATATAGCAACAGATTTATACTTAGTATTTATTTAATAAGCGGCATGTGGCATAAGTCTGATAAAAAATGGAACGATAAATAAATTCGACAACACTCAAGCACTCGTTTGGGTCCGAGTTAAATAGAACTACAACTGAAATGGTCCAAAGTCATACACTGAACTAAAAAAATAAAAATATTTATGATATTTTGTAAAAAATAATACAAAAATAATATGCAAACATATCGATCACTATGAGTTGAATCATCATCTACTACTATATATTATAGTTATTTCGTATAACCCATAGGTCACTAAAATTTACTACTAATACTTAAGTAAGTTTTCAAAGTTATTTGGTTTTTTTTTTAACTAACAGATATATTACGATTAACTGTAACTATGTACTTATTTTGGACCGATTTCTCAATCTGTAATTAAATAATGCTTAATAACTTCGCTGAAAAAAATTCCTTTTCCCAGAGTTTGTTTAAATTAAAAAAATTCAAAATTAAGTTGTTAACGGTCCGATTCGAGCTCGTGAAAAATATTTAATATTAAGTTGATGGGACAAATTTTCCAAAACAGATTTAATTTCTTAGAACATTTTCATTTAAAAAAAATAATTTTTTGACGCAACGGCTCAAACCCGGAAATCCAGATATTTTTATGAACTTAACCATTATTCTTTAAAAGTAAATAATAAAAATTTAAAAAAAAATGCAGCGCTTTACTTCAAAAATTCTCAAACAATTTTTAAAAAAATTATTAATTTTTGAAAATCGATTATTTTGAGACCAGAACATGGTTTGCCAATTTTTGGCACTTTCTAGTAGAAATCATCATATTTCCAGATTAATACATTTAAAACGTGACGTAAATCTTATACTAAAAAGTTGCAGATTTTGAGGAAGCAAATTTACAAAAAAATTAAGGATAAAGACAAATTTCGCTCCAGAAGCCAAATATTTTTACGCATGGTCCAGATTTCCAGCGTATCCCCTGAATTATAAATCCAAATTTTTTACTGCACGAAAGGATTCTTGAATCTGAATCTAAATATAAAGTCAAAATGCCTTAGCAAGTAGGGTTTTTGAGATCGCCTCCAAAATTTCTTGTTTTGTGAGAGGTCCGTTGAGGTTGTGCTAAACCCAAGACCCAATTCTGATACTAAAAATATATTTAAAAAAATTTCGCCTCAACACCAGATCCCAAAACCTTGATTCACATATATTCCAGACGCAGTACCTTAATCCGTACCTGGTTTACGGCAAAGTCGTTATTTTAGATTTACGGAACGATTCTGCTGTACAGATCTATTAATGTTAAATCTGTAACCAAACACAGTTTTGGTTTCTGTTTAAAAAAAAATATGTTTGTGATCAAATTTGATGAATTTACTACGTTGAAGGTTAATAAAAATCTTCGTTGTTTGATTCAATTAAAAAATCAAACGAAATTTTTAACAATTTCTAAAATTAATTTAATAATAAAAAATGTTGACTTCCAAATTGTATATGGAAAGCTTGAAAGAACTTAACAATCAAATTTAAATAATAACAAACATTTTGTTAAAATTTTTAAATTGCTAACTTAAAAAATTTGCAAAAAATTTTGTTATCTTTTTGCAAACCAAACTCTGGAAAAGTGAATTTATAAAAGCAAAAAGTAGCAGATAAATTTTTAAATGCCGATTGAGAAAACGGGCCTAAGAATTAAAAAATAATATAACTAGAGTATTCATTATAAAAACTAAGTATTTAAAGCAAAATGTAATTCTAAAATATGTTTTGAAAAACTTGGCATGTTTGTATTTATTATTCAAAATCGTAATAAAGTGGCAAGAAAGCAGGATACAAATTGTTTCTTGTAATGGGCTCATAGGGTCTCTTAAAGAACAATGAATAAGGGAATGCGCTTTGCATATCTTTGTTTAATGAAATGATAACTTTACAAAAGTAAGATAAGAATCATTAGAAGAGTTTCATCTGGGAAAAAAATACTCATTAGATGAAACTTTCAGGGATCGTTGTTCTAAGTCCTAAGTCCTAAACCGAGTTTTCGTATTTGTGGAAAGGAGCGTAGCATCGCCCCCTGACAATATATGTTGGTACGGCTTTTGATTGATATATATATATTATTACTAGCCGGCCTTCGGCACGCTCGCTCCGCTCGCTCGTCTAGAAACACGTTGACTATTTTCTAGATGAACTGCTAAATGGACAACGGTTGGGTGTCGTTCGTGAATTTGGAATGAGAAAATTCGCCATATTGCCTCGTTTCTGCTAATGCAACATCCTATTTCATATTGTGAAATTTCGTCATTCACATTGTCGGCTCTCACACCCAAAATCGCCATATCGCTTCCCTTATTGATATATTTGCAGATATATTTTATTGATTTTACTGAGTTGCAATACTCGACGTTAATGTGGGCTTTATACGTTTTTGATAATAATGGCGAAAATGGAACAACCCAACGATTGTCAATTTCAATTTCTTGTTTTTGCACTTTGATTGTGGTTGATCTGCCATTGTCTTCTGTTGATCTACGGCGATATAATGGGTATCCATCGTAGCCCGTAACAGTGTCCGAAGTCAATGCCCTTGGATATCTTTTGAAGCATTTGCCGTCGATCATGCATGGTGAAGTTGGGTTGAGCACACCATATGGTCCGTGGATCATATTCTTTGTGATAACCTCGAACAATTCTGGATCATTTGTTTGAACTGGGATTTCCGCCGATATCACATCATCATTTTCATGCGGTAGTATTTTCTGAGGTAATCCTCTCTTCTGCCATTCTACCGAATACATCCAGCAGCGAACCTCTCCGAATACACTGCTTTTGATAATAAGCAGGCCTGCTGTTTCATTGGGAAATTTCAGTGCTTGGCACTGGTCACATACCTTGTTCATTGTTCCAATTACAACAGATTGACGCGAGCTATAATCGGTCGTATTGTTCTATTTGAATGCAGCTCTGTGCAGATTGAATGTTCTTTGGATTAAATTCTGTTCTGCATGGTATTCATCTGATTGATTCTGATAATCCCGATTTCGTCTCATTCTCATTCGAGCATGTATGAGCAAAATGTGATCTTGCTGCTCTTAATCGATTCAACTCATTCCTTTGTAAACGTTGTTCCTCAGCTTCAGCTGTTCTTCGGGATGATTGCAATTGAGTTCTACGCGAACGTCTCCCAATGTTACGTCTTTTTGGCGGCATTATGTGCAAATATTGATCTGATCATATGTATTTTACACAGAAATCAAAACATGAATCGTTTATAATTTTTGTGTTTCCTTTCGACAAAAACTATTAACTAAAAAATATTAGTTAATCTGACAATGTACACAATGCCAACCTAAATTAAAAAAAAATTGTATTGGAAAATCAAATTGTCCTTTTTAGTATTTTCGTCGCAATTTTGTTATATTTTCTCAACCCTAAACAATCCTTGGACTTCCACGAACATTTCAAGACCAAAATTAGCCAAATCGGTTCAGCCGTTCGTGAGATCCTAAGCTTAGAACGAACATAACATTGTGACACGAGAATTTTATATATGTAAGATATTATATATATAGATATTGAAATATTTTTTCAGGTATAAATGAATAAAGGTAAATGGGTAAAGTGTTCAAGAACATCTGTCACTAAAATAAGAAGCGGTTTGTGTGTCCAAAAAAGAACTCTATAGAAGCAGTACTGTGATTTTTAGATAATAACTATTTTGTTTCTTAAATACTTTTTATGAAATTACACTAGTAAACGATCAACATAAAAAAAGGTAGGTTATTCTTTCCCTCCAGTATTGTAAAAAGTTGCGCTATCCATGAGCGTTTTTTTAATACTGTTTTTCGTATTATTTTTGAAGTGTATTCAAAATCTAAGCAACTGAAAGCAGCCATTGTATAAACGGAATTGGACCTCGCACCTCAGCCTGGAGACGCCTAAATTCCAAATAAATAAGCACACTAGCCGCTCGACTACAATAAACCCGAATTAGGTTGGCCGAAAATGTCGAAATGTCAACCCTATCCAAAAAAAAATGTGGTACAGTCGAGGCAGTGCCCGACAGTGAAACACCCTGTACCTTTTTTCTCGAAAAAATTTTTTCTGCATATTCCTACTAAGAACTTTCCAAATGGAATAATTTTTTTTTTTTTTTTGGAGAAATTCGATATTTATACCTATAAGTTCAGAAAATTGTTACCGATTGTGATAAAACTCGAAAGTTACGTCAAAGAAGCTATTTAAGTATATGCGGAAAGTTTCAAGTTGATAGGGGTTTGGGAAAAAACACGCCCAAAAAGGGGAAAGATATTGACATGATTCTACTAACTTCATCTTCTAAGGAAATATGCGCACCAGCTAGTAAAGTTTGGTGGTTCTAGCTCTTCTAGTCTCCGAGACTTAAGCGATCACTCGGACGAACGGACTGACGGACATGGCTCAATCGCTACCCGAGGTTATGATAAGCATTTTGGTATAAAGGACTTGGGGTCTGCCGCGCCTCTTTCTGTCCATTTCATACATTGCACAAATCTAGCATACTCTTTGTACTTTTAAGTAGAGGGTATAAAAAAATTAAAAGCCTGCTATACAATTTGATGTTCTAATTTCGTCATTTTAACATTATAATATAGTACATAACGAACAAAGGATTTTATTTCCACTTTTTTGATTAAAAGATATGCAAGGAAAGTTAGTCTGAAAAGTAATCGACCAGCCAAAAAAAACGCCCACGTTTTAAAAATTGAACATATTTTATCGCTATCGTTTGGTGCTGTGTGTGATTCTAATTCTGAATAATGATGTTAATAAAACTGAATAACATAAATAAAGTCACTAGATCATTTTTATGTAAACTGAGTTTAGTTTTAAATGAGTTTTTGCTTACTGACTTATTAAAAATGATTTAAAAATAAAAATTAATATTCGAAAAATTTTCAAAATTTATGCACAATGTAAACTTTTTGAAAATTGTCAAACAAATTTTTGAAAATTTGTTATTGTTCTTGATATATAAAGCGTAACCATATTTAGTAAATCTAAAATGATTAATACTGTACCCATCTAATAATAACTATGAATCCTTTTTGATTTGATTTTTTTTAAAATTCGGTATTCCGAATTCCGCATATCTCGTATATTGTAAAATCTTTTTCAAAAACTTCTCCGGAATACCACCCCGATCACATCTTGATTGCTTACGCTCTTTCTGAACTAAGCTGAAAATGTGTTCCACGATTCTTAAAGATAAAATGATCGTTTTCACTGTTATATAGCGGCTACTCTTTTAAATGGCTGTAACTCTAAAACTATTTAAGATATCGATTTAAAATTTTAGTATGTTATTTTTAAAGGTATAACCTATAGAAATATGGAAAAATAAAAAAATTAATTTTTTGAAAATTTCACACTAGGTGTGCCCCTTAAAGAATCAGTTTATATAATGCATACAGTCTGTTAAGTAAGAGCGTGTACGGCATAACTCATTAAAAAATGTATTTAAACAAAAGTTTCTTTACATCAATTACTTCTACATGTTCCGAAGCATGACGCAATTATATCAATAACAAGTCCAGTCACCACCAGCGTCGATAATCGCCTGGGATCTCCGCGGCATACTTTCCACCAAATTTTCAGCATATTCGACGAAAAGCGCTCTCTAAATGCGTCGAATTTCTCGGGAAAGCTGTTTCAAAGTAAACGTGGGTCTTCCTCGAAGCTTTTGCTTGATGACGGTCCAGAAGTTTTTGATGGCATTTGCATCAGGGGACTGTGCAGGCCAATCCAAGGTGACGATGCCTTTTTCGCGCTTCCTGTCAGTACCGAGACGACTTCGGTGTTTGGGGTCATTATCTTCCTGCAGAATCCAATCTTCTTTTTTGTTGATAATTTGACTTTTGTCAGTCGGTAATAAAGCTTTTCGATAAATTTCGACCATCCTGGGAGCATTCAGGTTCGCTATGAAGAGATGCAAAGTGCCGAAACCCTTTTTTGAGGAGCATCCCCAAAGATTAATTTTTATAGGGTGTTTAACTTGAGGACAAAGACCACGCCCGTGGTATGATAGAATAACCCCAAACAGAAGATTCGCCGGATTTTTCAATTTTCTTGCCCTATACGCAAACTTAAACAAACTCATTATCATTTTTTCATCCTCCTTGGTCACGCTTCCTGTTGAGCCACGATCGGGAAGGTAATCGACGTTTTTCGACTCCTTGTAGCGCTGCACCCACTTCTGAACAAAAGTCTTCCACTTTTTCAAATATTTTGCCGCCGCTGCATAGGACATTTTGGGTCCTTTTGGATGGGTGCAGAGAAAAAAACTGCAGCGAAGCGTTCTACATATGCAGTACTCATTCTGGTTAACGTACTTTTCTTACAAAGTTTTTTTTTTACAAGTGCGTCAAACACAAAGGTTATGTCTACTCGTAAACGAATTTTTAGAGATCTACCCTTTACCGACTGCGGATAATGCCGTACACGCTCTTACTTAACAGACTGTACATAAAAAAATTATTTTTTTTAATCGTAACACAATTTGCTACTTACATGCGTTTTAGCCAGAATATCTTTGAACAACTTTTTTATATTTCAGCGCTTTAGTGCATATTTTTGGCGTTGCGTTACAAAAAATAAAAGTGAACTTCGACTTAAGTTACGAAATCGCAGTTACATGTGAATTATTATAAAAAATATTTTTCAGTATGATTAGAAATAATTTTCCTTGATTTTTATAGTTATTAAATCAAAAAAAAATTTGCTAGCAATTTTTTTCCCCCAATTTTATATTATTTTATAATAATTTTGATTAATAACATTTTTTAAGCGATTTAACTCCTAAAAAACATCAATATCAATAAATTGTATACATATGTCTGATAAACAAAAACTAACTTTTTTTAAATTGTTACTTAAAAATTGTTAAAACATACTTTTATTTAATTTTTCAGTCGAAAGAAATAATTTATTTAAAAAGTACAACTTTTAATAATTAAAAAAAATTTAATGGTAATGAAAATGTAAAAAATTTAGTTGATAATATAAAATACAAAAAAAAATGTGCTGAAATTTATAGTACATTGTTTTTAAAATAAAAACCTAATTTATTTTAAAAAAATTTATGGGAAAGAAAATTTAAAAAAAAATTTATGAGTTTTGTTTGGTAAAAAATAACTGGAGATCCTTTTTTTCCTATAAACCAACAGACACTTCAATAAAATTTATCAAGAATTTCATTTAGTACCTATGTTATATAACAAATGAAAGCACAATTTTTGTTATTTTGAAACATTGCTTATCATTTATTTTTAAATCCATTATTATCAAAGAACAGTTAATTGCTGATAGAATTTAATTATTAACACGATTTGCAATCAAATGATTTACATATGTATCTCGGTATAATTGTTTATTATGTATGTTTTTATAAAACTTTTATGCCTTTGATGTACATTAAATCTGATGTTTTAAAAACATTTTGAATTTTTTTACTCTTCTTATTTTTTATATTTTACTTAACGATCTTGTATTGTACATAAAAAATATATCTTTACAATCCGGCTATTTATTTTTTTTAAACAGCTTTTGCGGACTTTTTTATAAAAAATGCTGTTTGTTTGAAATTCGTTTAAGATATCAAATGTTTTTTTTTATTTTATTATCGTATATCAAAAAGAAAATCTTAGCTGTCTTTTTTTTTTTGTTTTTTGTTTATTGATATGTAACAAACTACGGTGATGAAATATAATACAATTTTATTTGTTGTATTTTAATATTTGCTTTTTATATTATGTATGGTTTGTTTTGTTTTGAATACTGTTTTCATTTGCTTGTCTCTTGCAACTTAATTGATAAATTATTTTGCTATTAATTTATTTAAATTTTTTGTATGTGTTTGCATTTTGTAACTTTATCAGCACCATCGAAAAACAAAATAACAAAATTATTTCTATTATCATTTTGCATATTAAATTATTTCAGTACCTCTGAAAAAAAAACATACTAATGTTTAAATAAATGTGTAACGCAGCATTTTTTAATTAAAAATCAGGTAATGAAGCTTTGTTTTGATAGCAAATAATTTTTGCTCTTTGTTTTTTTGTTTGTTTTGTTTTTGTGTCATTTATAAAACTATACAATGCTTATAAATGTATGTATAAATAATTGAAATGTTTATAGATTTGTATGCATATAATTAAAAAAATGTTTTTATGTATTAAAGTTACTTTTGCAGATAGAAGACTGTGGGCTAATAAATTATAAAATCTAAAATTTTTTTAATTTTCTATTTAAGGTTTGTCGAACTAAAATTATAGTTTGTCTGTTGTTTAAAGATAAAATTATTGAACTTTTTTATAAGAATATCACAAGAAATAAAGTCTAAAATATGGAAACCGAACCCGAAAAAAAATATTTAAAACCTTACTTTTATTTTTATGTGGTTTGAATACGAGTACTTTCCTGTAAGTGAAACCAAATTGAAGTTCGAAAATTTTACCTGAAATAATATTGAAATATACTTTGATATTGTTAGAATAAATTTATGCCAAACTCAAATTAGATATTTATTAAATATTTTTTTTTTAATTTTTTTCAGAATCAACCGAGAAAAGTAAAGAATTTTTTGGCATAAGTTGGAAAATGTGGAATTGGGAACACTTTAAAACGAAATCAACCCAAATTTATATTAATCAAAAAATACTTTAATTATATTTGTTTCTTTTTTTTTAAATCCGAAAGATGCAAAATTAAGCATAAAATAAAATCTGAAATTAGTTGTGATTACCTTAAGAATTTACAGATTTCAATACCAGCATAAAACAAAGTTCATCAACTCCATAAAATAATGTTCCAAATTAATTAAATAAATTTAAAAATCAAGTTTTAATTTCACCAAGAAAATAAAGTCCAAAATGAACTTAATTTACGTATTTCAAAATTTAAAGCAGTTACAAATTTGAAATTCGAAATTAACGAATTACAAATTCGAAAACACAGGCTTTAAATATCAATTATTTTTAAGCGTGTTAGAACCTAGTTTGCACTGATACGTACCGAATTTTTTAAAAAATCTTATGAGCAGCAATAAAAATTCAAAGACAAGGTTTTCTAATAAAACAAAAAATATACTGAAAAATTGTTTTTAAGAGTGTTCGTACGCCTTGAAAAAGAACTAAAACATTATATACACGTAGAATTTCGCTAAATCGGAAAATCATTTTGTTAAGCGAATCACATACTTTTCTTTACATAGTTAATAAAGCGTATTGAAAAAAAAAAAATCATTTAACAAAAATAAAGTTTTTGAAAAGAAATCAGGTTCACTTTTTGAAAGCAAAATTTAAGTCTTAGCAGATTTCTTAATTAATTTTTGTTTTAACAGACCTTTATATATGGTTATTACATTTTAGAACTGGGGACAATTATTCTTTTAGGAGCTTTAAACTTTATTCGTTCAAGATTTTTCGAGTTTGAGCAACTAATTGGATTTGTTTTGGCAACATAATTTAGCAGAGGTTTACTACGTCAAAATCTATATAAGCTTTTAAGTCGGTGACACGCAATAGATCTAACGTTACCATAGACCAGACATAGAAATAACAATATATTTAACATGCTTAGTTATAGTATTATTATTATTTTTATATAAATTTAATGCGCAGGTGTACATAGTATTTAAATGTTATGCTGTTTCGCAGCGTGCGCCTTATGTACTTGTTATATACTTTCTAAATCTGCGTGTTTCAATGTGCCTATGTAATGCATAATTAAACTTGTGTATATATGTTTGTGTTTTTGTGTGTATTGAATCGTAAATGTACATATGCGCTTATGTTTCATTCTTATTAAAAAGAAACTTTCATTTGAAAACTTCAGGTGTTGCTTGTACTGTTCAGTAGAATTTTTTATATATAGAGAAATACATATTTATTAGCTATACATATGTAAATATGTGTGTGTGGGTTCAAAAAAATCATTGGCATATACTAATATGTAAATGTTATAAAAAGGGTTTCTATTGGCACTTAAACATTTGGCGAAGATTGCAAATAAAGTAAATGAAATAAGTCATAAGAAAAATCAATTTAATGCTTAAAAACAATACATAAATAAGCTGAAAGCAAATAAAAATGTTCAAACTATAAGGTGTACAATTCAATTTAAACAAATTAAAACAAAATCATAGATAATTGTATAAAATTTTGAAAATATTTATTTAAAATAAAACAACAAGCCAACGCTTGTGCTAAAAATCAAAACATTAAACTAATTCAAATAAAATTAGCATAAATCAAATTAAAACTTAAATTTTCAAATTCTTAACATAAATTTCGTAATTTATTATATATATATATATTTTTTTTTTGTTTTTATAACAAACTAAGGCAAATTACATTTAACTTAAAGTTAGCAGAAGACGTTTGATTACGCATAAATGAAATTAAAAGGCATTAACAAGTTACAAAAATAACATAATCAAAATTGTTTGTAGTTAAAGTATATAGTAAACAAATATAGCACATTAATTTTTGTATACAGGTATTTATGCAATGAAAATCAGTCAATGAAGTTAAAATGGTATATGGGGGTGGGGGGGACATCAACTAACATACATACATTAATGTATGTTTCGTTTCGGATAGTTTTAAATTTAGTTAAATACACTAAGTAAACTTCTACACCACACAACTCATCTACATTTTGTTCTTTTTAGCTTAGTTTAAATATAATCTGGGCATTTTTTGTGTTGGTGTTGCATGAAATTTTACAAAATGTGTGATTAAACAAATCTAACAAATTATTAAATGATACAATCTAATATGTATGCTCATATAAAAAAGCTGCCTATATCAAAAGTTAAACTAAAACCTTGACAGCATTCGGGTACTATCAAATCACAGCCCCAGGGTTTTATTGGGCTGTGATTTAATACCTTTTCTATAAGCAATTCGTCGATTCTTTTGCATCATCAATATTTGTGTGATTCTTGATGAGCAGCTGTGTGGATGGGTATTTGTTGAGCTGAGCAAAGCGCTCCATGACGCACGATGAGGAGAGACGCGCCTCGGCGTCATGATCCCAGCACTCCTCCATGGTGTCACAAAATATGGTAAGACCCTGCAAAACATAAAAGCAATTAGAATTATACAATCTAAAACAAGACATTATTCTAAACAAGAGTTAAAGTAAGACAAACTAAATGTTAACAAGTTTAGTATATGTTATGTATCAGACGCACCGGATGTGACCTCCAGGTATTGAGCAAGCGTGGACGCAATTTTTTCATCACAACGCTCTCCTGCACCTCATCAAGCGTGGGACGCTGACCAAGCTGCAAGAAATACAAAATAGTTATAAAAGCTTTGTTTAAACAAACCCAAACTATGACTAACCTCTGCTTCAAAGGGTAGCTGGAATTCGCCAACTGGTCCCACAATGTCACAGCGCGAAACCATTTCCCACAGTACCAAGCCACAGGCATAGACATCAATACGCAAGAAGGCATCTCGAGTGAAATTAATGGCACCCTCGAGCACCTCCGGTGCCATGTAGCGGCGCGTGCCCACCTGTCCATGTGTATCACCACAACGTTTGCCAGGCTCAAAGATCATAGCCAGCCCAAAATCAGCTATGCAGGCAGTCAAATCGTTTTTAAGCAGCACATTCTTGGACTTGAAATCTCGATGCGCAATTGAGGGTTTTAGACCTTCTGTCTTGCTAGCCGGTATTTCCTCATGTAAATGTGCCAAGCCATTGGCCATAGACTCGGCAATGCGACAAAGTTCTGGCCAGGTAACGGTATGTGATTTCAGATAATCACAGAGTGAGCCATTGTGCTGGTATGCAGATATTAGCCAATATTCCGGTTTATCCAAATGCTCTTCATGCCCCAAAAACTCCAAGATATTGGGATGACGCATGCGCGGCAGTTTATAGATTTCATTCTCTGTGGTCCAGGACTCTTTTTCCTGCATGCGAAAGACTTTCACGGCCACATCTTGACCATGCAGCTTGGCCTGCCAAACATCTCCAAAGCGTCCACTGGCCTTTTTCTCCAGCAATTGTATGGGACGGTTGCTGAGCAGCGGTGAGGAATTAGTAATCTCCGCCTCATGCTGAAAAAATCCAGTTTGTTTAATTGCCAACTCAATGAACTGAACTTGACTTAAGTTTTGCTTACCGTGGGTATTTCAATTAGATGCGCCAGCTTACGGCGTCTATAGAAGAGCAGGCCCACGCCCATTATGACAAACAGTACGGCAAACAGCGATGCACCAATGACAAAGAATACGGCATTGTTGTTGTCCTGTGTCTTCTCCTTTGGCACTGTTAGAAATTAAAAAACACATTTAAATTGTGCAAACATTTCAACAGCTTTAGTTTTTTTCACTCTATTTTGGCAAATCCAAGCACATGCCTACAGGTGAACAACATCTCAAGTGGCACCTGTAGTTTGGCCTGCATGAGCATAAGGTATAAGGTGTAGGGCATGGGAAGAGAGAGAGCACTGTGTTCGGGTTTGTTTTTGTGTGCAACACATGCAAAAAGCAAAACGAAAAAACGAAAGTTCGCCCCCAATTTCTTTTTTTCCAAGATAAAAGAGAGCTAAGCGCAAAAAACAAAAACAACAAAGTGCAGGGCACAAAAGACGTATGCAAATGTGGCAAAGCAGAAGCAGAATCAGCGCAAAGGAAACGCCAAAGCAACACCCCACAAAAAAAAAATAAAAAATATATATGCCTATGCATAAAACGAGATCCAAAAAAAATCGTATGTATAAAGAAAAACTACTGATAAAGGTCGTTTATGAGATACACTGTACTGTACTTTGCATAAGTTTTAAAAATGGATAGACCGTCCAAAAGAAGAGCTAATATCATCTTAGCATAAAGTCAGACATATGCTCAGACTTGAGATAATGTGATTCTGGTCTTTATAATCTTTCAATTATTACAAATTACTATATTTGTGTTACACTGTCACAGTTAGTTGACAGTCACATAATTGTATACAAATCCTATACGCCCTTGCTCTACAGCGATTAGGGTATAACAACAACAAAAAGTACGAGTAAAATGTGCAAAACGTGCGCACGGGCACATTTTCTGTGCTGCTGATGCTGCTGCATCCACATCCAAAGCACAGAAAATTGCAACACACGCGGCAGTTGCAAGCTGAGGATGCAGCAGCAGCTGCTGCTGCTATTGCTCTGCTTTGCTGTTGCTGCCACTTCGCGTCGAGAGTTCGTTAACACGAAAAATGCTGCACGGGTTGTGCAAAGGGGTTTGTGCTGGAGCTCATTCGCGCTTGCCACAGTTGGGGGAGCACACTCGTACATATACACATACAACCCCTCGGAACGCTCAAAGCGCAAGTTGAAGATGTAATAATAAAAAAAAAAGAATTACAAAATAAAAAAACCAGCACAAAAAAACAAAAAAAAATTCCAAATGCCAAAATTGGGGTAAACATTCAGCATAGAGACATGCTGAAGCTGCCTACAACAACACCCACCTTGCGTTGTTGCCTCTGTCGTGGTCGGTATCCATTTTTGGTCCGTGTTGCACAACGATCCTTTGCAGCAGCAAAAATGTATGTTCTTCTGTCGCGGCTCGGCGTTGGTAATGCACGCAGTCTGATTACACTCGTGCATATATGTAAAGCAGCCCTTCATCTTGATTTTCGCCTCGCCTAAAATTATGAAATGAAAATAATTAGAGGCTGACGTAGCTAGGCACCAATTTTTTTTTTTGATGCAATGATGCAACTTACCCGTATCTTCGTTCATTGTCCATAGTACATAGCAGCTGGGTGACTTGTCCGCCTCCACTTGACAGTGTTCAATCTTAATGTTGCAATCGTTGCGGTCATTATTGCAATCTTTCTCATCATAATGCTCGCAATCAATATTATGGCCTGGCAGTATGGCGCCTATGCTGTATTCCACCAGGTAGCATGCTGTTGAAACGTAAGCACGAATTATTGAAAAGCGCTTTAAAAGCCAGGCAAATAAGTTGATTTGGGTAAATGGGTTGGTCGCCAAAGGAGTATAATAGAGTTGTAGGAATTGGCAGTCGGTGCTTTTGTAAACATATCACATTCTCACACAGGCACCGACCGAAACAACCGACCCCAATAGGCTTACATGTTGGTATATGCCAGGAATTGTGAGTGTTGCCATTGAAAGCAAAATGCAATGAGCTCTTACAATCCTCGCTCCCCACAGCCCACTTTTTAGCCTGAGCCCCCATCTAGAAGCGTGCGCAACCCCATTTTTTATTGAAGCTATACAAAATTAGCTTCACTGGCCAAACGCTGTTAAACAGCCTTTGAGTGGCATAACCCCAATGCATCTACATGTAGGTATGTATTTGGTGCATGTACTATGTGCAGGTCTGTGCGTATGTAAATATGTAATTTTTGTTTAGTGGACACTGGGCCGAAGCTTAGCATCCTATTGGAGTAGTTTTTAAAGAGATTGCGCCAACGAGCGATTTCTCCATGCTTTTTGATCACTGACCAGTGTCAATAGGCTTCTTTCTCTGGTGTATCTTCTGATTCACTGGTCATCTGATTTTGTAATGATTACTATTGATCCGCCAACTATGCTCATGATACATTGGTGATAATTTTTTTTGTCAGTTAATCCTCTGCTTAGTAAATCAGCTTTAAGTTTACCCAATTACACAAAATGATCACATTGTTAATAAAAAAAATTTTAGTGTGACCGTCTTTAAAAATGTATAAAACGTATAAAGCAGCACTATATTAGATTATGATGAGCCACATATTTCAAAACACTACGAAATAGTCGGCATGATGTAGAAATGATCGATGTCACTTAGATGAAACATAAATATAAAAAGTTGTCTACAAATAGCGCCCCAAGTTTATTATATAAAGACTTTGTGGACAAAAGGCATATTACTGATCACTCATGTTTATATAGGAATTAGTTACGATTTTGTTACGAACTTAGATTGCACTTTAAAAGAATTTTTATTTTTATATTATGAAACCTTTGGTGTGTATAGTTCCAATGATCAAGTACGATCGAATTTTGTTAACATTAATTGTCGCCACGCGACTATAAACAGGCGAAGAAGTGCCCGTAATCGGAGAAACCTTATAAGGCTTACTGAGAGTTTTATATTTACTTAAATATAAACAGCTTATGTCAATATGAAGCTTA
>JBAMAX010001089.1:0-25264 GCA_037043745.1 Chymomyza amoena
ATACCAATTTAATCATGATAGGAACAGAAGATGTTTTATTGTTCATCCACACTTGATCCATCACAATATATCAAAGGCCAAACTCAAATTTCTTATCAGGACTTGTCACCGTAGATGCTTTGTGTCAGAAAGCAAAATTGTGGAAACGTTTTTTTCTTGTTGGCATAATTCAGAAAAGACTTTATGAAACTGAAAAACTGTATTCGGAGTTATACAAAAGAAAATAAACCTCATATGGTACAGAAACAATATTTTTACCACCAAGATCTGGCAAAGACACACAAATCCCTTCGCCATGGAAAATCATATAACTTTGATTTCCTTTAAACAAATGTTTATTTTGAAGACCTTTGCACCATGTGAGTACGCTTCTTCTTAACGGGCCTATATAATTCCAGCGGACTTGGATTGGTGCCGCATTTATCTCCAGGTGCTTCTGCTTTAGTAACAGCACGAGCTGACAGAGCTTCGGTCACTTGATCCTGCCAATACAGCAGTGGTCCTCCCCTTCTCCGATGACTTCCAACACCTTTAGGGCTTCAGTTTCACTACATGAACAACCAAACGTAGTCTCTGAATGTTCATTGGCTTCCCTACCTCAATATCGCTATAGATATCACACAGCAAATCTTTCCATTAAGTAAGATAATTAGCCAGTACCGAAGATCTAGCGAAGAATATTTGCTTTGAACATCCCAAGAACAACTGTATTCATTCATGTGTTACCATCAAGGCCTCTGCACCATATAGGAAGTCCCAAAGAATAAGTTTCCTATAGAGAGTCAATATTGTCTAAGAAGAGAGCTGTCCAGTTGCCTACTGAGCCAAAGGCAGCTATAGGTACTCCTTGCCGGATCTCTATGCTAACATTACTATTGTTCGTTACCACGGTACCAGATAAAAAAATTCTTTAAAAGACTCTAGGGTATACCTTCCTGCAGTCAGCCGCGAATCAAGACGTCGCGAATCTCTTCTGGAGCACACCATTAACTCAGTCTTGCACTCCAAGGAGTAAGGATCATCTATTCGTCAATATTGTGGCCGACCGATGCACTTCAACCTTTCTTCTAATGTCCCCATAAGGAGATTATAAAGCATGCAAGAATGCAGGTCGCCTTGTCTAATTCCTCATTTGGTATGAAATATGCCAGAGAGGGCATTTTTATCCTGACGGAGCTGCATGTACTGTTTAACGTCATTTTACAAAGTCGTATAAACCGGAAACGCCGAGAAATAACTCAGTGAATAGATTTCCTTCAAATTACATGGTCTTCTGCGAAATGAATGCTTATTTTGAAGCCCTTCACAAATCTTACTTCTTGGAAGGCATACCACAACTAAATTGCTGCTGAATTAGGTACTTTGTTCCAAAATTTTTGTTGTTACAAAATTTAATACTTTCCTTTCTAAAAAAGAAACTCATAGTAAATCCAAATTTTCTTAATCCTGTCCTTTATTTAATTCTCAAAGTTTATTGTCTGTTAAAATCTTGCTAAGCGATAAAAACAAAATTAAAACCAAAAACCATATCAAACTTTTGTTTTGTCAAGCATTCAAACTTCTTTTCGGAAGTGTTTTTGGTTTTGGTTATTCTTGAGCACTTAAGATATTTCCAAACTTTTCAACGGCTGGCGGTCTAAGTTGCTTTTAAATTTTATATAAGGAAACAACTCGATTCACTTAAAGTCCTTGCACTAACAAGCAATGCATGGCTCCTGCCACTTTACAACCAGACCCGAGAAGTAAAAACGAAAAATATTAAAATGGTTTGCATGTTGGTAAAACTTTGAAAAGCGCCATAAACCAGACGGTGCACAACATTGCAAAAAATAAAAATAAAAAAGTTAAAACAAAGAATTCAATGTTAATAAAAAAACTAAGCGAAAAATGTGTGCAAGGGACACATTTCCATTTTATTTTTATGATAGAGCGGAGTCGCTCAAACGGCGGAAGAATGACATTTATCCAAACGGGCCAGACATGTCAGACATTTAAAAATGCCAAATACGGAAATGAAAAGGATCAAACCAAATAACTAAAAATAAACAAATCGCAGACAATTGAGTGACGTGCCAATTACGAACACTAACAAGTAAAGACAACAAGTGGGGTGGATGGGTTTCAAATTATCCGACTGCAGTGTACGCTGCAAAATTTTTATGACTATGGATTACAATATAGAAGGTTTCATAAAATAATAAAAAAATATGTTTTTCAACTTTTTCCAATTTTTTGAACAAAGTCAAAAAAAAGACTCGTGATCTGTGCACTTATTTTGTGTTAAGTATTTCGGTTCGTAATTGTCCAAACGGATCTTGGATTTATCCTTACCTCAAAAATAACAAAAAATAAGGTATTTTCCAGGTTAACTCAGAGACCCGACATGCTTAGGTCATTTTGACATCGGTTCGGATTCAGTACCCCAATAATATATTAAAACAACTGGTCAGAAAAAAAAGTGTTGAAGGGTGGGTTTGCTAGATCCGTTTGACCAACTGGTTATGCCTTCTCTCCAGATCACAATTAATTTGTATACCCTGTACCCTACAAGGGTATATTAAGTTTGTGCAAGCCGAAAATGTATGTAACATATAGAAGGAGTCGTCGGAGACACCTCAAAGTTACCAAAAATATGATCAGGAGGACTAGAAAAGTCGATATACCCATGTCCATCTGTCCGTCCGTCCGTTTGAACGCCGTAGATGAGATGGTAAGAGCTAGAGTAACCACACTTTCACATTAGATCCCATATTATTCCATAGGAGACAAATTTATTTTATTTTTTTGATTTCGGGGTTAAATTATATAGCTCCCATAGGGGTATTTCAGAAAACGGTTGACTATATCATATGGCTGCCATAGGAGGAATCGGTCCAAAAAAACGTTTGTTATACAAAATTCGTTGTCCTTCGTTTGTTTGTAAAGATATTTGAACTAAATCCGGCATTCAGATCCTTTTTAAGGTATTAAAGCACTGTGTCAAATTTGATCGAAATCGGTTGTCTATATCATATAGATCCCATTTCAAACTAGTACTACAGGGTATCCCAAAGTCGTCCGTTTTTTTTTCTAAATACAATTATTTTGATGAATCGCAATATATGGGGTCACCATTATCTTATATTGGCCATTGGAATTTACCTATCCTATGTCCAGTTTTTAACCTCTTGGGGACCTCTCTATGTCCGTCTTTTACGTTGTCTTTCAGAATAATTTTGAATGTTAAAATAGGCTCTATTCAAGGAGCAAATTACTGAATACGAGAGGGAATCTCAATATAGAGATTTCTTTATATAGAATAAAGAATGTCAAGATAGGTGATCATTGAATGGGGATTCTTAAAACAATATCCTGCCATACTCCAGATTTGGATGGCGTAACTCTATGATTTACTTTTCATAATGATTTTATAATCGGTTCCGAATGCCGCAGCTATTATCTTTATCATATATCACGTACACACTACTTTTTTTGGGACTGTGCAATGTCAACAGCCAAGTCCACGTGATTAAGTAATATAAAATTTTAAAAAATTGTCCCTAAAGACAATTAGTTACACAAAGTAGTTTGTCACAACTAATCCATTTATTCTGTGGTAAAAATTATTTTCGTATATAGTTTTTGGTTTTCCCTCAGGTATTAAACACAATAAACCACCTACCCTACATCTACAGCGCCTAAAAGTAAATATACCAGGGCTAGCAATTAAAATTCAATGCAAGTCTCAACCAATGGAATTAACTGCAATTTTCCAGACAAAATGGCTATAAACATGTCAGCCAAGAGCCATACCGCCATTATCTTTTATGATCGAAAAACACTCTTTGGCCTTTCGGTCAGCTGTACTGATGATGGTTGCTTGGTTAGTCAGAACACCGACGTAGACAACTTGCCGGCCAACTTTAATAGCCCTTATTGATTTTCACTGCAAAATACTGAATACTGTGCTGCAGGCTAAATCAAAGGAGGTCCGAGTAAACAAAATTTATTGTTTTAAATTTAAACGCATTGATGGCGCAGTATATCGCTTTCCACTTGCATATACTTGGATAGCTGAGTTGAGTCCTTGACAGTCGTTGGCATGGCAGACATGGCCAGACATCGAGAGTATCCCATTTGGTTTTTAAGTTTTCGACTTGCCCTGCTAAATGTAAATAAATATTTCGCAAGTTTCAATTATTAAATGAAATGCAGACAACCGCAGACAGGATATACACAGACACATATATACATATATAAGTTGTATATATAAACTCACTCACTAAAGGAAAAGCTTATATGCACGCAATGGCTCAGTCAGCATAAATAATATAAACAGGAGAAGTCTTATAGCGAAGTTAAAATACTCTTACGTGGAATATTTAAAAACAAATTTTTTTTTTTTTTTTAAGGCAAAAGCAAATAAATGAGTAATATTTTTTGTAAAGAAAATACAAAAAGCACATAGGAAAATATTTTAGGGTCTTATTAAATAAACTAAAATTAGGGAATATTCGTGCTCTGAAAAACGAAAGTTCGAGATCTCAATTCCAACAAAACAAATCCGAATAAAATTGTTCAGCTTGGCTTTTTCATTATTCGGAGCTCAGCTGATTATTTAGCAATTCAATAATCTAATTTAAGATTTGACTCATCTCCAATCAAGGCAGCCCTTTAAAGTATGCTATGCTTTTTGTAAATAAAACTATTCATAACCTTTAACAAGGCTAAGCTCCTTATATTGGAACATCCTGAGAGCGTACCTTTCATTGCCACTATGGCGTTGTAAAGCTCCTTTTTTCGCAATTTTTACACGGCAGCCTTTTAGAGTAGATGTAATGTTAGCCGCATTTCAAGGAAGTCATTTGGCTCCAATTTAAAAAAAAAAGTGGTTGGCTACCCAACCGTACTGCGGGTGATACCTTTATTCTTTCTTTTGGTGTATTTTGAACTTTACATTTTATTAATTTTAATGTAACATTTCATATGCGAGCTCTACCAGAGTACATCCTAATGGATCCCAACGTCTGCTTTATACTCATACTTCGCTAAGTATAGAATCGCCAGATCATCGGCTTGGGTAGCAATTAGCTTGAGTTTACTATATTGGAATTGGAAAGCCCGCAGTCTACAATTCATAGAGTAAAGTATCCTGCTCTCAAGGGCATTGTGGTAGAAAGTGCTGTCAATTTTAATTGGAAGCTCCGGTACTCTAGATAGGTTCGAAACAGGTCACAGTAAGGGGCCGGGAACCAGCTCTTAATTTCCGTCGCAGCCAACTAAACTCTGTCCGCAATGTACCTGCAAAGTCTGCAGTCTATAAGTCATAGAGGAGAGGCCACAGTACCCCTGCGGGATTAGTGCTCTCATGGACCTTGTTGCTGTCAAATTTAAATGGAGGCTCCCGTACTCTAAACAGTATCGAATCAAGTCGAAGTAAGGGGCTGGGAGCCGGCTCTTGATTTTGGCCAGCACCAACTAAGCTTTGTCAAACGCCCGTTTAATTTCAAAGAACACTTCGTAACAGCATTCACCAACATCCAACGCTCTAAGGATATGATTTGCCAGTCTGTTCACCTGCTCGACGGTATCATTGTCAGGCGGAAAATTGTCAATCGCAGTAATCTTTGTGGCCATCAGTCTTTCCCAGAGGTTGACAAGACTGAAGAAAGGCTGATGGAACGGTAATAATCTGGGTCACTTACCATCTACCCGATTTCTAGCGATGTGAACTATTGAGCATTGGTTAGGGAAGTGCTGTGTCCTTATTAAAGGAAATATGTAATTGATTTCTTGACTTGCAGTACATATCACAAAAAAGTAAAAAAATAAAAATTTAATACATACATATGTCACTCCTGGTCAGAGCGTAGGGCGGAACTATGTAGAACTTTCCTGCTACCAACCGTGTAATGTAAAATTTACAAGTGTGTTGCTTAATTTCTGGATCTGGATGCAGCGAACATTGCTCTTAACCGATGACTTTCGTGCTACCTTCCATGCACTCCAAAATTTACTAGTTCATTAAATGTCTCAAGGTTCCATCGCCATCGCGATTTGATTAAATATAATATTAAAATAAATTAACTTCAGCACAAAATTCTTGGTACTTTTAAATTTTTTGAGGATATGTCAAAAGTGACTATAAAAGCTAAGCTTAGTAAGAAAAATCTCTTTTATTCAATTCTTGTGTGCAACCGAAAAGTTTTTTCATAAAGCTCGTTCAACTCGCTTGTTATCAAAATTTTCTGGTTTTTCGAGTAATCGCTCAAAGTACGCTTCTATTCGTTTTAACGAACATAGGTGAAGAGAAAATTTTATAGAAAATTAATACAAAAAAAATTTTACAAAGCTGTCAGACTTTAAAGACCGCCCTCGTATTCAAATTTTACCATATATTGAAGTAGGCCTCTTTCAGTGCAAACAGTGCCACAAAGTTAATATTGAAGGGTTACCATACAAAAAAATATTTACTACTGCATACCTCCAGGCGCTGCATGTCGCGTACCAATTAAATGTCAAACAGAAAAAACCAAGCAAACAATTTGGTAAATTTTCACTTCTCACATAGTGAAAACAACATTTTTCGCGTGTTTTTCCGCGTTATTTTAATACTGGCTCACGTCAATTTTATTTCACTTCCCTATTTATAAGACTAAATGCAGGTAGACCCCACTTCGACTGTAGGCACAGTTGACAGCTAGTTGATACACATATCTTATGTTGTCTGCCTCGAAAGTGAATTTCAGACCATTTACCACATAGTACTATACCAAATACAGGTGGTCCAATACATGTGCACAAGTCTAATGGAATTGGAATTAGCATTTGGCATTTACAAAGTTTTGTGGCAACTTTTTTTTTTGCTGGTTTTTGCATTCAGTTAAGGTCTGCACTTTGGCTCTTTTAAAGGTCGCAGGTAAAGTAATCCAATTAGTGATAAGCATCGTTCACTGCACTATGACGAAAACATTGGAAATCGTTGAATGGCATCGATTGAATTGCAGGTGGCTTGTGGTTAGATCTGAAGAGGGTGGTTGTTCTGACGTCACTGTTAAGTTTTTTTGTGTACCTATTTTCATAGAGTGCAGATGACGCTACAACTGATTGTGAATTATAAACAAACGCTTTAGTGTTTAATGGCTTACTGCTATGGGGTTATGCCCTTATGGAATTTATGAGCTCTGACGCACCTAATTCAATCGTTATGAGTAATTTTGGTTGAAAGAACTGATGGACTGACGGGTCGGCTTCCCACAACTACTCATCATCCTTAGATCTATAGATACAAAGTGTAAAAAGCTTATGTTATTGAACTGTCACATTAAGCACTGCTTGTTGAACTGCTTGCGCTAAATTTGCACTGCTTTCTAAATGAAAAGATTTGTATTTTTTAACGTCGTCTGACGTGTTAATAATTTTTTATTTTAACTGCATTTAACACGCGCAGCGAGCAGTATAAAAATCCAAAACGTTTAAATGCTGTTATTAAATACTTCTTATCTTCCAATACCAAATTTTTAGCTTCTATTAGATGCTCTTGCTGCAATTACTTCCATCGCTTGGCTATATCCTGTGTAGATTTGATCCTAGCTTCAGCCCCTTTTCCAGCAGCACGCGGCAATGGTTTTATGCTTTGCCACGAGTCTACGCGTGGCTTTACTTGGGATGGTCCTTTTGATGACTTCTGCTTAGACACTTGTTCCACATTTGAATTAGCGCGTGTAACCCTTTTAATAGAATCCTGAGCTCCTTGTGGAGCAGCTAGCTTATCAAACGGTAGTAAACTAGTTCCTACCGAAATGCTACGCATAGATGTCTGCCACAAATGTTTCGGCTCTGGAATACCAATTTCAATGCTCTTGCGTGCGAGCATTGGATTATAAGAGTCGCCACGAAAATTCGCCTTATAGAACTTATAGAACCATTGCAGAAATTCCGGATGATCCCTTCCAGCTACAAGTTCTTTCACTGGTATGTCTCTGTTTACATTAAGACGTATAAACCCGGCTTGCAATATCTTAAAGTTTTTCACATATTGAAACTCTTGACTTGTATAGAAATGTACCTTTGGAAGGGCTAGCGCAAACGGGTAGATGCTGTGTAAAAGCTGGCAATAAACCGCTCCAGTTCGCAGCTGCTCCATATTGGTTATATTACAACAGAGCGTTTCGTTGATCCATTTGAGGAGTGCACGATTAGAGACGTTGTCCTTTCTATTGAGCACTACATTTACAACCAGCTTTTTGTTATAGTCACCCATTTCAAATAAAATAAAAATAAAATTTTGAAGAATTACGAAATTTTAAAATAAATTAACCAAAAAAAATATAACTTTAGTTTCTTAATATTTTTAGTTCACTCAGACGATGTGTTCTATAGGCTTGTTATTATTTGACTAAAATAATGTGAGGAAATTTCTAGTCATACACAAAATTCAATACTTGAAATAAAATTCTGTGCCTACTATAGTTGAAAAAAAATTTAAACAAAATCTAGCCAAAGTAATATCAAAATGACGTCACATGTTCCCACATTTTATGCCGTCTTTTACAAGTTGCCCAAACTTATTTGTTTTGTCCTTTCAAGGCAGGTTTTTGCAATATGAACACTTAGAATTTTAAAGATTTTTAGCGCTAGAGAAACAAAACGCACATTATATTTCAACGCAGTTGAAGTTTATGTCCTTGTGTTGCTCCATTACCCGATACGACACTTTCGTGTAAAAAATGGCTTCCAACAAATGTTCGACATTGTTGGTTTTACAGACGCCGCATAGTAGTACCAATGGCCAATCTAGCGAAACGAATATAATACCCTGTAAAATAATAAAAATATATTCAAAGAAATATTTTTCCAGGAAAAGTGAGATGAAAGGAATAAATGTTGAAGCTTATGTCCTTGTATTGACCCTATACACCATTGCTGGTTGTAAAGACGACGCATAGTTGGACAAACGGCCAATCTAGCGAAAATAAATTAATACCGTAGAAAATTCCAATCTTGGGGAATGGCATTAATACCGTCTGTTGCGTCGCTAAATAGCAATATTGCGCAACGCGACGACTGTTCCAATATTTCCTACTGGGTTACTTGTCAGTAGCACTTCCAGTAACGGATCTTAAGCACTGTGTATTTGTCTCGCTCGCACCTGCACGAAATGCGGCTTGAGTCAGTCACATGCTGGACTGTGGTAGCTACGGCGGCCGGCTCAAATAAGTTAGTGAGATAACTTGATTGAATGACGTCAAGACCGCATTGAGGAGCAGGCGAGCCACAAGTCTATTTATTTTGTGACAAGTGTAACTAGAAAAATAATGTAAAAAAATTAAATTAAAAATTTAAAAAACCCCCGAACTTAAGTAATTTTCATTTAAAAAGTAAAAAATAATAAAAGAAACTTAATGTTAAAGTACCTAAGAATCTATTAATAATTCTAAAAAAATACGTCGCGTTGGGGGACACGCGAGGGCAGACGTCGTTGACGGTCGTATCTTACAAGCAAATTTTTTGAAGTAATTCTATGAAAGTTTTTGAAGTATTTTCTAAATTTGGTTTTTTAGTTAATCTTTGTTGCTATTTGTATTTAAATTGTTAGTTTAGGAGCGGTCCCCCAACGCGACGTATTTTTTTAAACGGCTCAACCGATTTTCATCAAACATGTCTAACAACACTCGCACATAAGTCACCTTTAATACAAAAAAAAACTAAATTGAAATCACTGCATGCGTTCGGGAGCTACGATGCCATAGACAGACAGACAGACAAACAAACAGACAAACAGACAGACACGTCAAACTTATAACACCCCTCTTTTTGCGTCGGGGGTTAAAAATAACCTCAGATTCGAATCAGTGGCGTCGTCAGCTTTAATAGGACCAAATTTTAAGCCAATCGGACAAAGTTTATGTTTTTAACTTCAAATGCCCATTACTTCTAAACGAGAAGAGATAGAGCAAAAATAACCTCAGATTCGAATCAGTGACGTCGTCAGCTACAATAGTACCAAATTTTAAGCCAATCGGACAAAGTTGATGTTTTTCTCCCCACTTTTACTCCCCACAACTTTTAAACGGCTCAACCGATTTTCACCAAACATGTCTAACAACACTCGCACATAAGTCACCTTTAATACAAAAAAAACTAAATTGAAATCACTGCATGCGTTCGGGAGCTACGATGCCATAGACAGACCCCCTCTTTTTGCGTCGGGGATTAAAAAATGAAGTCATTTAATGAATGAGTAAATAAAGATTTCAGTCCTCCGAGTACTGAAATTAATGTTGAAAACTGAAAAGATCGCATTTGCATTTGTTAGTGGGAGACAGGAGCTTGCCATAATTGGTCGGCGTTGGCGCCGTGGGCGAGACACCACTCAACAGGAAAAGCAAGATTAAAGATATAAAATAGAGTTTTTCAACAAAAGTCCTGGTCACGTCAACATAGAAGCAGAGATTTTAAAAATATGCCCAAGCCACGTCGCCAATCTGCTGCCTCATTGTTTTCAGACATATCAAATAATTCCCCCTTAGAGAGGGGCATAAGGGATCTCTATTAATAACTGTTCGAACAGAACAGAGGTGTATTTAATTAATAGAGACTTTCATGGCAAATGACGTTATTGAGCTATCGATGCCAATGCTAGGCAAATACACCAGTGCGACTGCGGGGAATCGAACCACCGACCTTCGGTTTTAGAGGCGAGTACGCTACCACTTACGCCACCGAGGCCACCGTTTTCAGACATATGGAATGAAGAAAAAATGCCTGACGATTTATTACTGGTCACGCTTATAAGCATCCCAAAAAAGGGTGACCTCTCAATTTGCACCAATTACAGAGAAATAACACTTCTACCTATTGTATCAAAAGTATTTGCAAGAATAATATTAAATGGAATTCAGTCTGCGCTAGATGCTATGTTGAGGAAAGCGGGCTTTCGCCTTAACCGATCATGCATCGTCCAGATAAATACACTACGTATAATAGTGGAACAAGTCAACGAATTGACCCTTCAACTCGCCTTCATTGATTTTTGCATCGCATTCGACAATATATATCGCGACAACGTAAGGCAAGCACTAACCGATGGAAGATTGCCACCAAAAATAATAGCCGTCATAAAATCACAGTACATAGGGTTCAAATGCAGGGTCACTCAAACGGCTTTTTCTCCTAAGGCTTTGAAACAGAAACAGGCGTCAAACAAGTATGCCTACTGTCTCCAATACTATTTCTCATTGTAATAGACAACCTGCTCCAAAACTGCTTTGATGGTTAAAAAAAGGGGTCTTTCGTGGAGCTTTACCGAACACATCGTAGATCTCTCATATGCTAACGACGTCTGCCTACTTTCCGTCAAACATTCAGAAAATAAACGACTTGTGTTTAGCATCTGAAACTGTTGGTCTACAGATAAACACTAACAAAACGAAAACAATAAAAATCCAATCTGCGAACAACCAAAATTTCACAATGAAAAATTAAGATATCGAAGCACTAGCTCCATTTACATATCTAGGGAGTATGACCTCCGAGAAAGATAGCGCTCAAAAACACATTTTAACACGAATTAATAAAGCAAAAGGTGCATACAGCCAATTAAAGCAAATATGGAGTTCTTCGGCACTAACGACAAACACAAAAATTTAAATCTTTAAATCAAACGTTATTCCACGTATTAAACGGATGTGAAACATGGCTCACCACCGAAGGTTTAATGAAAAAAATACAAATACATTAGGAAAAGAAGAGTTATATAAGAGATGTAAAACTGAAAAGACGCAAATGACTTTGGATCGACCACACTCTTCGCAAAGAACCGTCAGAAGTTTGTCGCCAAGCGTTTGACTGGAATCCGCAAGGCAATAGGAATAGAGGGCGGCCTAAAGCAGCATGGAGAAGAACGTTGAAAAACGATATAAACTCAATAGGACAATCTGGAGAAAAATGGTGTGAGCTGAAAGCAACAGCGCATAATCGTACCAGATGGATATGAGGCCCCTGAGCATTCAAGTCTCCCAATAATAATAATAATAATAGAAATTTAAAATCGATAAATCTTTGCGCGTTCATCAGCATCCAAAACAACGTCTTTCCAAATTTGTAATTTTAAATAATTTTGAATTTTTCTAAAAATTTGCAACATTAGTCTGTTAAGTCGGCTTATTCTTTGTCAGCTCTCGATATGTACGATATGTACTACAAATTTTGAAATTTATTTATGTTATTTAGAATTAAGATTAAAAGAAAATACTATTATCAATTAGTTACATGCAAAGCCTATCTATACCTTAAATTAATTTCAAAATTTAATATTTTTTTTTGCAGACAATCCACATAAGATGCGACATGTACTTAAATATAATATATTATAGCTGAATTAAATTTTCAAGAAACATTGAAATCTAAAAGTCAAGTACTACTGTAAGTGCCATAACATCTGGAAGCAATAGTTTTCCCAAGAGGATGTCCAATGTAAGTACTACTTAGACAAACTATTTTTATTTGAAGCTAATCAAAGAACCTAGACTGGACGATCCCAAGACTCTTCCGATATGCAGAATTTGAGAAACTTTCACAGACTGCATCTATCAATAACTAAAGCTCCACTTTTGTAGAAATCTTTTCTATAAGACAAAATATCCATACGCCTGGGCTTGAACCCTTTTGTCGTATTGCCTTCACTACACACTCTCTAGAAAATAATCTTAGAAAAAAAACGAGACATTATAATGCCATGTCATATCTGCTATGGATACAAAGCCCACGACACAAATAACGTATTTCGTAAATCTCTTTAAAGCTACTCTATATGGATGAATCCAATGGCAATGGCATCTATGCAGCCAAATCCGTCAGCAGCCTAACAGACAATGGCATAGAAGTGGCCTGCACTGACAACGGGGTCATCATTACAGCAGCTCCTGCTACAGCAACAACAACAACAACTCTTGCTACAATGGCATCAACAAATAATATAAACATCATGAATAGCAGCGCAGCCGCTGCTGCTGCCGCGGCAGCTGTAGCATCCACACTACCCACATCCGTTTCCAGTGAGGACCTCAGTCAGAGTCTATCCGAGTACACAGATGCCGACGAAAGCATATCAGCACCAACCGAATTTCTCGCTGAGGTAACTAATAAAACACCCACCCACGCCTTACCGCCCCCAAAACTTTTTCCATTGTAATGCAAATTTTCAATGTTGGCAGCTCCCGACGCTTATTTAATTTTAAATCCTTTCAAGAGGATTATTGGCTGCATGACTTTGTGTGTTACTTTTTTTGTATTGTAGCAATAAGTTCAAGGGTATTGTGTAATTGTGTGTTGTGTATGTAACGGGAGGAGGGAGGCGTGGCAATATATCATTTTTTTTATACCAAAATGTTAATTATTGATGCGATTGGTGACCATCTGTACGTCTGTATCTGAACATCTATAGTATATCTCAGTGGCCATTAGAAGTGAGACAGCGAATGACATCTGACCCAGTTCCTTCAAAGGAGAATAACGCGATTGGCATTCAACCAATCCCATCCCACCCCAATTTCCATTTTATTACTAAGAATACCCACCGTTATAAAAAATTGACGTCCTGTTACCTGTTTCGGGTAGATTCTACGTAGTCTTCTGTATATTCTCTTCTAAGTAGGGGGAACTATTAATTTTTTCTTAGTTTCAAGATCAGGACTCAGAAGTGTGCCAAGAACCTGTAGACTATTTTCCCGAAAGACTAATTTAAAATATTTGAAAAATTTATCAATTTAAATCTTATTTTTAAGATATATAATAATCTGAGGTTTGTGTCTAGTTCATGGCCGTAAAATGCTGTTGAATCTAAGTGGGGTTAAAAGAGAAATATAGCATTATTTATTTATTTCCGAATGTTAGAGTTCTCAAATATAGTTTATAAAATTATGCTAGCCTAATAAAAAGCAAAATGTTGACCTTTTCACACAAAAAAACACCCTATATGCTACTTTTTGTTGACAACGCAGGCCTATAAAAAATGATAAGACTTTACCATACCATATGGACTTTGAACTGCTTAATCCGATTCCAGGGTGTAAAAGAACCTAAGCGCTAAGGGTTCTGAGATTTACTTTAAAAAGACCATCCATTTTCTTTCGATTTATGGTTTTCTACGATATTTATGAAATCGCTGAATCCGATTGCGAGGACAAAATCATCCTAGAGCTTTAGCGTTCTGAGATAACCACCAAAATACACTTATTTATTGCAGTTCTGTTGGAGGACCCAAGAAACACAAGTAGTAAACATGAACTGACTTCCAAACTTGAAAATTTATTGTTTTGGGGGTTTTTTCAGAACTGGGTTTGTCGCTTTTTGGGACCTCCAATTCGGATTCAGCGACTAAAAATATTGGTAGTCCTGTCTTTAAGTTCACACAACTTTTTTTTGCAGAGTATTCCATCGTCGAACTCCTTCAAATTTAGCTCTTTTTATTGATTGTTAATAAATTGTTTTGAGGCTGCGTTGCCATTGTGGCATCTTTTGCATATATGCCACAAATTGGGGCATTCTATTGTACGCTGCTTTTAGTGGTTTTTATAAATTTCTAAAGCATTTTGCTATCATCTTTATAACATCTTGCAGTTTCTCTCTGCCGTCATGCTCAAGGATTACAAAAAAGCTTTAAAATACTGCAAACTAAGTGAGTATAGCAATGCTTTCCTCAAACTAAGCAAAATCTCTGACGCGGCACAAATCTTTCCACTTTACACAGTTTTGCAATACGAGCCCAACAATGCCACGGCCAAAGAGTTCTATCCACTCATATTGGACAAATTACGTGGTAAGTAAAAGCACAAAGACTCTGCCAAACAAGTGTCAAGTTGTTAACAACCCACACAGTGGCGGCCTCCAGCGACAGTGACGAGAACTATAATAAATCTTCATCACCCGAGCTGGCTTTAGATGGTTCGGCGGGTGAGAGCGAGGAGGCTGGCAGCGATGAGGCGCAGCTGGGCTATGAGGAGTCCAACAGTCAGCACGACTCACAGGCCATGAGCAGCAATAGCAGCTGCAACAACTGCTCCGAGGAGCCCTTAAGTCTAAGCGAGTGTGAAGATGATATCGATAATGTGGAGGAAGATGACGAAGAGGATGATGAGGATGACGATGTGGAGGAGGAAGATGACGATGACATAGATGATGTCATGAGCAGCAGTGGCGATGATCTGCCCATAGATGAACAACAGGATGTGGCCAATGTGGGCGGTCTGGCAGCGCAATCGCATCATGGTTCGGGCTCCTCCAGAAATTCATCCAGCGGAGGTGGCGGACGCAGCGATAATACCACGCATTCGTATTCCAGTTTGCTGCTGGAGGAAGAGGATGACATTGTGCCAGTGAGCTTGCAGTTTTGTCATAGAGAGCCCACAGCTGCAGAGCTGGATGTGAGCAATGGTAAGTCTTAAAGAAAATGCTGCAGATAAAAGACTAATATTTGGGAATTCCAGGCAACAAAGTGGCCTCGGCTTCTTGCAGTGACTCGGAGTCTCCAACAGAGCCGCTGACACAACGTCTGGCGGCCATTTTGCGTTCCAAATGCGGCGTTAGCGCAAATTCAAGCAATAACGAGCACTACTAAAGATGCACAAAGCGCCCGCTAGAGTGCGCCAGCGTACTATATCAGTTTCATTTATATGTTTGAAACAATTGATATATAATATCATGCTATACTTTATAACTATGTATGGCTATATATTCCTGTATACTCTCTTATAAAAAACTTTCAGCTCAGTTACTCCTTAAGGATACTCAGTTCTTTAGCTATGGACTAGTTACAAAACTAGACATTTTGCTTAATAAACCTAGAAACCGTCCCTAAATATTTTCAAATAAACGTTTATACCTAGCTGCATCTTACTTCAAACGAAAATTCCCTAGACAAACATATCGTACAAACTCTATATATATTTATGAAAAAAGTAAAAAACAAAAACTATATGATATTATATATATAATGGAACTTATATAAGAACTTGTATAAGCTCAGAGCTAAATGTAATCTATAGTTCGTATATGTGTGTATATTGCATTAACTATAAGATTGAGTAACGTATAACAATATATATATATATTATAAAAGAAAAACATATTATTATTACTATTATTCTTATATACACGCTGCATACATTAATAATAATAAAAAAAAACATATATATACACATAAAAATAAATTGTATAACAAGAATCTATTTTAGTAAGACAAACTATGTAAAAAAAAAACGCACAGGGCTTAAAAAGTTGTTGGCTAACTTTATTAACATTTTATAGAGACCGATTTTTTTCCGGCAGTATATAGCAACAGATTTATACTTAGTATTTATTTAATAAGCGGCATGTGGCATAAGTCTGATAAAAAAATGGAACGATAAATAAATTCGACAACACTCAAGCACTCGTTTGGGTCCGAGTTAAATAGAACTACAACTGAAATGGTCCAAAGTCATACACTGAACTAAAAAAATAAAAATATTTATGATATTTTGTAAAAAATAATACAAAAATAATATGCAAACATATTGATCACTATGAGTTGAATCATCATCTACTACTATATATTATAGTTATTTCGTATAACCCATAGGTCACTAAAATTTACTACTAATACTTAAGTAAGTTTCCAAAGTTATTTGGTTTTTTTTTAACTAACAGATATATTACGATTAATTGTAACTATGTACTTATTTTGGCTCGATTTCTCAATCTGCAATTAAATAATGCTTGGTTTTTGTTTTAAAAATTACGCTAAAAAAAATTCCTTTTCCCAGAGTTTGTTTAAATTGAAAAAATTCAAATTAAGTTCTTAACTATCCGATTCGCGCTCGTTTAAATTATTCAATATTAATTTAATGGGATACAATTTCCCAAAACAGACTTAGTTTGTTAGAACATTTTCATTTAAAAAAAATTAATTTTTTGACGCAGCGGTTCAAACCCGGAAATCCAGATATTTTTATGAACTTAATCATTATTCTTTTAAAGTAAAAAATAAAAATTTAAAAAAAAATGCAGCACTTTATTTTATGTAGTTTAAAAATTCTCAAGCAATTTAATAAAAAAATTATTAATTTTTGAAAATCGATTATTTTGAGACCAGAACATGGTTTACCAATTTTTGACACTTTCAAAATAACTTTCTAGTAAAAATCATCATATAATATTTCAAGATTAATACATTTGAAACTTGACGTAAATTTTATACTAAAAAGTTACAGATTTTGAGGGAGCAAATTTACAAAAAAAGATTAAGGATGAAGACAAAATTTCGTTCCAGAAGCCAAATATTTTTACGCATGGTCCAGATTTCCAGCGTATCCCCTGAATTATAAATCCAAATTTTTTACTGCACGAAAGGATTCTTGAATCTGAATCTATATATAAAGTCAAAATGCCTTAGCAAGTAGGGTTTTTAAGATCGCCTCCAAAATTTCTTGTTTTGTGAGAGGTCAGTTGAGGTTGTGCTAAACCCAAGACCCAATTCTGATACTAAAAATATATTTAAAAAATTTCGCCTCAACCCCAGATCCCAATCTTTTTCTGCTCAAATTTTAACTTTGCACTCAAAACCTTGATTCACATAACATATATTCCAGACGCAGTACCTTAATCCGTACCTGGTTTACGGTAAAGTCGTAATTTTAGATGTACGGAACGATTCTGCTGTACAGATCTATTTATGTTAAATCTTTAACCAAACACATAGTTTTGGTTTCTGTTTAAAAAAAATATGTTTGTGATCAAATTTGACGAATTCAATTCAAAAATCAAACGAAATTTTTAATAATTTCTAAAATTAATTTCATAATCAAATATGTTGACTTTCAAATTGGATATGAAATGCTTGAAAGAACTTAACAATCAAATTTATAATAACAAACATTTGGTTAAAATTTTTTCTTTTTGCAAACCAAACTCTGGAAAAGCGAATTTATAAAAGCAAAAAGTAACAGATAAATTTAAATGCCGATTGAGAAAAAGGGCCTAAGAATTAAAAAATAATATAACTTGAGTATTCATTATAAAAACTAAGTATTTAAAGCAAAATGTAAAAAAAATATATGTTTTGAAAAACTTGGCATGTTTGTATTTATTATTCAAAATCGTAATAAAGTGGCAAGAAAGCAGGATACAAAGTGTTTCTTTTAATGGGTTTATAGGGTCTTTTACAGAACCATACATTTTGCAGGTCTTTGTTTAATGAAATGATAACTTTGCGAAAGTAAGATAAGAATCATTAGAAGAGTTTCATCTGGGAAAAAAATACTCATTAGATGAAACTTTCAGGGATCGTTGTTCTAAGTCCTAAGTCCTAAACCGAGTTTTCGTATTTGTGGAAAGGAGCGTAGCATCGCCCCCTGACAATATATGTTGGAACGGTTTTTGTATGATAATTTTTGACTTTAAGATTTTTTTAAAGGAGCCCCTTATTAAACAATAAAATGTCCGAAATTTCCATACAAACAAACCCAAGTCAAAGGAAACATCTTTTCAGGTATAAATGCACAAAAGTAAATGGGCAAAGTGTTCAAGAACATATTGCACTAAAATAAAATACGTATTTAGTCCCAAAAAGGTAAGTTTAACATATGTTATGCCACTTAAGTATATTTTTTTAAAAAGATATATTTATTTACTATTTATAGAAGCAGTACTGTGGTTTTTAGATAATAATTTTTTTGTTTGTTAAATACTTTTTTTTGGAATAACACTAATAAATGAGCCCAAAAAAAGGTAGGTTATTCTTACCCATTGTTGAAAAAAGATTCGATAACTACAAGCATTTTTTTAATACTTTTTTTGTTACTATTCTTCAAGTGTATTCAAAATCTAAACAATTGAAAACATCGGTTAGCTGCAAACGAAATTTCATCTCTCACATTAACCTCAATCTGAAGACGTCTGAACTTCAAATAAATAGGCACACTAGCGGCTCGACTACAATGACTGGAAATTGGATAGTCCAAGGGCTTCGAAATGTCAACCCTATCCAAAGAAAAAAAAAACCTGCTACCTCCATTTGACATCTCATGGCGCCATTATAATATAGTGTATAACGAACGAACGATTCATTTTTCGACTTTTTCGATTAAAATATATACAAGGATATGCTCAAAAGTACGCAAGACAAAAAAGTGACCAACATATTTTATCGATCGGCGCTACTGATTCTAATTTTGAATAATGATGTTTGGTGATTAAAGTAAAAGCTTAATACTTTGAGTTCTGAGCCCAAAGTATTGTATGCCAATTTTAGTATATTTAAGTTGTCGTTTGTTGTTGCCTATATCTTGAAATTTATGAGATATTGTCGGATAAAACTGAATAAACTAAATAAGTTCCTTGATAATTTTTATGTCGAACATTAAAACAATGTAACCTTTTTGAAAGTTGCCAAAAAAAATTTTGAAAATTTCAGATTGTTCTTGTTGTGTAAAGCGTAACCATATTTAGTATAGGCATTGTCATCCTGGAGCATCTCCGCCAGGATTGTTAAAGAATGCCAAAACTACCTCCAAACCCTGTCCGCCCGGAACAAAGTCGTGCTATGTTGGGTACCTGGAGTTGGATAGTGGTTCTCCATTCCGAGGCTTCGTCCAGAAAAAGTGATTGTCAAACCTCTGGATGCGATCAAAACAAAAGGTCTTAGCAGAGCGGACCTAAAGCTCTTAGCCTACATATCTGGCCACCACACTGTTAGATACCTACAGAAAATTGGCCTATCGGACTCTTTAGAGTGCAGGCTCTGTCTAGAAGACGATAAAACCACTAGACCTATTCTCTGAGCCTGCCCAGCGCTGGTATGGGACAGAACCTGTCACATGGGAAAGGAACGGATTAGTCCCTTCCATCTCAAGTCAATACTAGCAAAAGACCTACTACTATTCATGCGGAAAGCGGAACGTCTTTTGCTTTTAATTTAGGGTATGGTACAAAGACCTTTTGGTCGCAGTGCTCACCTCTCTGTGAGGAGCCCATTTTCCGAAAAAAAAAACATATTTAGTAAATTTAAAATGATTAATGCGGTACCCATCTAATAATAACTATGAATCCTTTTTGATATGATTTTTATTTAAGTGATTGTTCGGGAACCCGAATTCCGCATATTTCGTATATTGTAAAATCTGTTTCAAAAACTTCTCTGGAATACCACCCCGATCACATCTTTATTGCTCACGTTCTTTCTGGACCAAGCTGAAAATGTGTTCCACGATTCTTAAAGAATCGGTTTATATAATGCATAATAAAATTATTTTTTTTAATCGTAACCCAATTTGCTACTTACATGCGTCTTAGCCAGAATATCTTTGAACAATTTTTTTATATTTCAGCGCTTTAGTGCATATTTTTGGCGTTGCGTTACAAAAAATAAAAGTGAACTTCGACTTAAGTTACGAAATCGCAGTTACATGTGAATTATTATAAAAAATATTTTTCAGTATGATTAGAAATAATTTTGATTATTAAATCAAAAAATCTTTGCTAGTTATTTTTTTTCTCCAATTTTATATTATTTTATAATAATTTTGATTAATAACATTTTTTTAAGCGATTTAACTCCTGAAAAACATCAATATTAATAAATTGTATATGTCTAATGATAAACAAAAACTAACTTTTTGAAAATTGTTACTTAAAAATAGTTAAATTATAATTTTATTTAATTTTTCAGTTGAAAGAAAATTTATATTTAAAAAGTACAACTTTTGATAATTAAAAAAAATGTAATGGTAAAGAAATGTACAAAATTTAGTTGATAATTTAAAATACAAAAAAAAATGTGCAGAAATTTATAGTATATTGTATTTAAAAAAAAAATCTTAAGATATTTAAAAAAATTTTATGAAAAACAAAAATTTGTTTAAAATGGATGCGTTTTGTTTGGAAGAAAAAAACTGGAGATCCTTTTTTTCCTATAAACCTACAGACACTTCAATAGAATTTATCAAGAATTTCATTTAGTACCTATGTATATAACAAATGGAAGCACAATTTTTGTTATTTTGAAACATTGCTTATCATTTATTTTTAAATCCATTATTATCAAAGAACAGTTAATTGCTGATAGAATTTAATTATTAACACGATTTGCAATCAAATGATTTACATATGTATCTCGGTATAATTGTTTATTATGTATGTTTTTATAAAACTTTTATGCCTTTGATGTACATTAAATCTGATGTTTTAAAAACATTTTGAATTTTTTTACTCTTCTTATTTTTTATATTTTACTTAACGATACATAAAAAATATATCTTTACAATCCGGCTATTTATTTTTTTTAAACAGCTTTTGCGGACTTTTTTATAAAAAATGCTGTTTGTTTGAAATTCGTTTAAGATATCAAATGTTTTTTTTTTATTTTATTATCGTATATCAAAAAGAAAATCTTAACTGTCTTTTTTTTTTGTTTTTTGTTTATTGATATGTAACAAACTACGGTGATGAAATATAATACAATTTTATTTGTTGTATTTTAATATTTGCTTTTTATATTATGTATGGTTTGTTTTGTTTTGTTTTGAATACTGTTTTCATTTGCTTGTCTCTTGCAACTTAATTGATAAATTATTTTGCTATTAATTTATTTAAATTTTTTGTATGTGTTTGCATTTTGTAACTTTATCAGCACCATCGAAAAACAAAATAACAAAATTATTTCTATTATCATTTTGCATATTAAATTATTTCAGTACCTCTGAAAAAAAAACATACTAATGTTTAAATAAATATGTAACGCAGCATTGTTTAATTAAAAATCAGGTAATGAAGCTTTGTTTTGATAGCAAATAATTTTTGCTCTTTGTTTTTTTGTTTGTTTTGTTTTTGTGTCATTTATAAAACTATACAATGCTTATAAATGTATGTATAAATAATTGAAATGTTTATAGATTTGTATGCATATAATTAAAAAAATGTTTTTTATGTATTAAAGTTGCTTTTACAGAAAGAAGACTGTGGGCTAATAAATTATAAAATCTAAAAATTTTTTAATTTTCTATTTGAGGTTTGTCGAACTAAAATTATAGTTGGTCTGTTGTTTAAAGATAAAATTATTGAACTTTTTTATACGAATATCACAAGAAATAAAGTCAAAAATATGGAAATCGAACCCGAAAAAAATATTTAAAACCTTACTTTATTTTTATGTGGTTTGAATACGAGTACTTTGCTGTAAGTAAAACCAAATTGAAGTTCGAAAATTTTACTTGAAATAATATTGAAATATACTTTGATATTGTTAGAATAAATTTATGCCAAACTCAAATTAGATATTTATTAAATATTATTTTTTTTAAATTTTTTTCAGAATCAACCGAGAAAAGTAAAGAATTTTTTGGCATAAGTTGGAAAATGTGGAATTGGGAACACTTCAAAACGAAATCAACCCAAATTTATATTTATCAAAAAATACTTCCCAATGGGAACTTTAATTATATTTGTTTGCATCCGAAAGATGCAAAATTAAGCATAAAATAAAATCTGAAATTAGTTTTGATTACCTTAAGAATTTACAGATTTCAATACCAGCATAAAACAAAGTTCATCAACGCCATAAAATAATGTTCCAAATTATTTAAATAAATTTAAAATCAAGTTTTAATTTCACCAAGAAAATAAAGTCCAAAATGAACTTAATTTACTTATTTCAAAATTTAAAGCAGTTACAAATTTGAAATTCTCCATAAAATAAATTTCGAAATTAACGAATTACAAATTCGAAAACACAGGCTTAAAATATAAATTATTTTTAAGAATGTTAGAACCTAGTTTGCACTGATACGTACCGAATTTTTTATAAAAAAAAATCTTATGAGCAGCAATAAAAATTCAAAGACATTTTCTAATAAAACAAAAAATATACTGAAAAATTCTTTTTAAGTCTTCGCACGCCTTGAAAAAAAACGAATACATTATATATACGCAGAATATTCCTAAATCGGAAAATCATTTTGTTAAGCGAATCACATACTTTTCTTTTCATAAGTAATAAAGCGTATTGCAAAAAAAAATCATTTAACAAAAAAAAAGTTTTTGAAAAGAAATCAAGTTCACTTTCTGAAAGCAAAATTTAAGTCTTAGCAGATTTCTTAATTAATTTTTGTTTTAACAGACCTTTATATTTGGTTATTACATTTTAGAACTGGGGACAATTATCTCTTAGGAGCTTTAAACTTTATTCGTTCAAGATTTTTCGAGTTTGAGCAACTAATTGGATTTGTTTTGGCAACATAATTTAGCGGAGGTTTACTACGTCAAAATCTATATAAGCTTTTAAATCGGAGACACGCCATAGATCTAACGTTACCATAGACCAGACATAGAAGTAACAATATATTTAACATGCTTAGTTATAGTATTATTATTATTTTTATATAAATTTAATGCGCAGGTGTACATATTTAAATGTTATGCTGTTTCGCAGCGTGCGCCTTATGTACTTGTTATATACTTTCTAAATCTGCGTGTTTCAATGTGCCTATGTAATGCATAATTAAACTTGTGTATATATGTTTGTCTTTTTGTGTGTATTGAATCGTAAATGTACATATGCGCTTATGTTTCATTCTTATTAAAAAGAAACTTTCATTTGAAAACTTCAGGTGTTGCTTGTACTGTTCAGTAGAATTTTTTATATATAGAGAAATACATATTTATTAGCTATACATATGTAAATATGTGTGTGTGGGTTCAAAAGAATCATTGGCATATACTAATATGTAAATGTTATAAAAAGGGTTTCTATTGGCACTTAAACATTTTGGCGAAGAGCGCAAATAATGTAAATGAAATAAGTCAATAAAAATAGATTTTTCACTTAAAAACAATACATAAATAAGCTGAAAGCAAATAAAAATGTTCTAACTATAAGGTGTACAATTCAATTTAAACAAATTAAAACAAAATCATAGATAATTGTATAAAATTTTGAAAATATTTATTTAAAATAAAACAACAAGCCAACGCTTGTGCTAAGAATCAAAACATTAAACTAATTCAAATAAAATTAGCATAAATCAAATTAAAACTTAAATTTTCAAATTCTTAACATAAATTTCGTAATTTATTATATATATATTTTTTTTTTGTTTTTATAACAAACTAAGGCAAATTACATTTAACTTAAAGTTAGCAGAAGACGTTTGATTACGCATAAATGAAATTAAAAGGCATTAACAAGTTACAAAAATAACATAATCAAAATTGTTTGTAGTTAAAGTATATAGTAAACAAATATAGCACATTAATTTTTGTATACAGGTATTTATGCAATGAAAATCAGTCAATGAAGTTAAAATGGTATATGGGGGTGGGGGGGACATCAACTAACATACATACATTAATGTATGTTTCGTTTCGGATAGTTTTAAATTTAGTTAAATACACTAAGTAAACTTCTACACCACACAACTCATCTACATTTTGTTCTTTTTAGCTTAGTTTAAATATAATCTGGGCATTTTTTGTGTTGGTGTTGCATGAAATTTTACAAAATGTGTGATTAAACAAATCTAACAAATTATTAAATGATACAATCTAATATGTATGCTCATATAAAAAAAGCTGCCTATATCAAAAGTTAAACTAAAACCTTGACAGCATTCGGGTACTATCAAATCACAGCCCCAGGGTTTTATTGGGCTGTGATTTAATACCTTTTCTATAAGCAATTCGTCGATTCTTTTGCATCATCAATATTTGTGTGATTCTTGATGAGCAGCTGTGTGGATGGGTATTTGTTGAGTTGAGCAAAGCGCTCCATGACGCACGATGAGGAGAGACGCGCCTCGGCGTCATGATCCCAGCACTCCTCCATGGTGTCACAAAATATGGTGAGACCCTGCAAAACATAAAAGCAATTAGAATTATACAATCTAAAACAAGACATTATTCTAAACAAGAGTTAAAGTAAGACAAACTAAATGTTGTTAACACGTTTAGTATATGTTATGTATCAGACGCACCGGATGTGACCTCCAGGTATTGAGCAAGCGTGGACGCAATTTTTTCATCACAACGCTCTCCTGCACCTCATCAAGCGTGGGACGCTGACCAAGCTTCAAGAAATACAAAATAGTTATAAAAGCTTTGTTTAAACAAACCAAACTATTACTAACCTCTGCTTCAAAGGGTAGCTGGAATTCGCCAACTGGTCCCACAATGTCACAGCGCGAAACCATTTCCCACAGTACCAAGCCACAGGCATAGACATCAATACGCAAGAAGGCATCTCGAGTGAAATTAA
>JBAMAX010001090.1:0-35097 GCA_037043745.1 Chymomyza amoena
TGCAAAGAAAATGGGCCCAGGAGAACACAGAAGACACAGTTTATCATTATTTATGTGAGTGCCCACGATTGGGGTACTTACGCCACAGAGCACTAGGAAGCTTCGCGTTAGGAAGCCTACGTGACTTGGCAGAAAAGAACATTGACGACATTAGCAGGTTTATTAACGGATCGAGATGGTTTGAATAAACCGAACAGCAGTGGTTCCCATAAGTGGTGTAACAAAATGGCGCATTAGCGCTAATTGAATTTGAATATGTTGTCACTCAAACGGCACCCAAACCAACCAACCAACTATCACTTATTTTCATCGATATGTATTTTTGTGTTATTCGAGTTGAATTTTTGAAAGTCTGGATTGAGTGACCCTTAACAATATATAGAGAAGAATTATTTAGAAAAAAGATTTTTGTATTATATACGCTAATGCCATACGCTACCCCTATCACAAAAAACTTCAACTACGCCACTGTACATAGATGAACTTCATAGTATATATGGGGCTTGACATTAGCTTTGATTAGGCTTGACGAGTAATCGCTTCGATAAGCTCAGACACTTTAACATGTCAGCTTCAAGGTATATACATAACCTATGCACATATGTACCCACTAGATGTGCCATCAATCCATAGTTAATTGCTCGATTGTGTGAGTTTTAAAAAGCGATTAAATTCTGCGCTCGAGTCAGGCAAATATTGGCTCTTGGCTGTGTTGTTGTTGTAGCCGTGTTAATTAAACGTGGCAGCCATACTACCAGGACTAACCAGGGCGTATTGCCTCGATTCCGATTGACACAATAAATTGTCAATTACAGTGCAATTACGTATGGAAATTGTTGGCGTGTTCGCAACAAAAACAAATGTACGAACAATGACAAGCAGAAATAAAAACAAAAAAAAAAGACAACAAATAAAAATCGAAATGCAGCCCTACGAGTTAACAGTTAACGTTACTGTTAGCCGCGGCTTGATTAAATCGATAAAAATCGAATCGCATTTAAACAACGCCCACACAATAGAAAAGTTGCTGGTGTAGGCGTGGCGGCTGGGGTGTGGGGGGTGTCATCGTTTTGTACAACGTTGGCAGCGACATTTAAAAAATTGTCAAACGTTATCAACACAATGGAAAAATTCGGTCAACATGGCGTCGTTAGGGTAACTGGTAACTGTTGTTGTTGCCATTTTGAAAAACCATTTTTGGCATTTTTCTCATAGCAATAGAGGAATAGAGAGAGGGGGGAGACGTAAAGAGATAACAAGAGAGCACAAACAACACATGTCCAAGTCGACACAAAACGCAACAACTGCTCTATGTATGTGTGTGTGTGTGTGTGTGTGTTTGTGTGCTCTTTGTCTAAGCGTAGTTGTGTGCGTGCCTGTTACTGTGTGTATTTCCGTTTCCGCTTCGTTAATAGAGTTAGTTACACATACCGAAAATTTCGAGAGTGGCTTACTTTCATTGAACACACTGCACGGTGTATGGCCGTGGTCGACCAACCGTGCACCAATGTCAGCTGACTGGCCCTTTGTGGCACTACGACGAGTTGTTGTTGTTGCAGTTGTAACCATTGTTATTGTTATTGTTGTTGTTGCTGTTGCATTGCTACGTGAAGCATTTAACTATTTTTGCAATGGCGTTAATTGGAAATGGCAATTTCATGCGCGCTTCTGTTTTTACTGAAACTCTTTTTTGGACCAACTTTTTTTGTGATATTTTTATTTTATGGTCGCCATTTTGACTACACACACACTCACACTCACATGCACAATCAGTGGCACATTGCGCACTAGTTTCAATCGTCTGTGCAATGACTACCATAAGCCATTCTAAACATTTTTAGTTGATTGAAAAATTGTGCAGTTGCCTGCTGCTTGTAATAAAGCTGATACGGAAATAAAAATTGACGAACAAAAATGGCGGCGCACAAAAATTTAAGCTAAATTTAATTGGTCGCGTTGTGAATAATGGCAAAAGTAAGCTGCAAATGTGCTTAGCAGTTGCCAAAAAAAACCGAGTGGATTTAAGCGTATAATTCAAAAAGTTGTTGTGGTATATGAGTTTATGTAAAGGCCTTAAAATTTTGGTAATAAAAACTCTTTCTACAAGCTTTGAGTACTAATGGAAATGCATTTAAAATGTTTATTCACGTGCTCGAGCTCTTTATCCATTTTAAATCAATGTATGTAATGGGCGTAAGGCGGAATAGCAGATCAAACGAGCATAATTTGATAAATTAGTGTCTTTATGAATTTCCCACGTAGTAGCTTGATGTGGTCCAAGAGGAAACTTGGTTGGGTGTAAATTATTTTCATAGTAACTAGTGCCAAATCCTTAAAATACGGATCGGCGAAAAGAAGTGAACGGGCCGATTCTTAAGTTGATTATATGATATTTATATAGTTCATGTACTAGCTAGTAGTAATCACGTAAACTTTTATTGCAAAAGTCCGATTATCTATTGAGTCATCGGTAACTAAATATGGGTTTCATTATTCTCTTTTTTTTTCCTTAAAAGGGTTACAGAGAGGTGGGGCACTGCGACCAAAAGGTCTTTTGTACCATACCCTTAGGTTAAAACAAATGACTTTCCGCTTTCCTCATGAATAGCAGTAGGTCTTTTGTTGGTGTTGACCTGAGATGCAAGGGACTGGCTTTGTCCCATACCAGCGCTGGTTTCATCGTCTTCTAGACAGAGCCTGCACTCTGAAGAGTCCGATAGACCAATTTTCTGTAGATGATATCTAACAGTGTGGTTGCCTGATAGGTAAGCTACCAGGAGCTGTAGGTCCGCTCTGCCAAGACCTTTTGTCTTGATTGCTTCCAGAGGTTTGACAAGCACTTTTGCTTGACGAAGCCCCGGAAGGGAGAACCAGTATCTCCTATGTTCTCTTGCGGCCCATTTGTTTATCATGGTTTTGATCGTGGACCTACCAATACCACAAAACGGCGGAGGAGATGTAGTCTGGGTGGAGGCACCCTGTCGTGCTAGATCGTCAGCGATTGCGTTATCATCCACTCCCGAGTGTCCAGGCACCCAACATAGCACGACTTTGTTCCGGGCGGACAGGGTTTGGTGGTAGTTATAGCATTCTTTAACCATCCGGGAGGAGATGCTCCAGTAAGACAATGCCCTAATGGCAGCTTGGCTATCTTAAAAAAATTCATATGTTTGCGCCCCTAGTTCCCTTGAAAAGGATATTAAGGAAGAAGATCTCTATGGCATAAATCTGCGCTTGAAAGACGCTGTGCCAGATGCCCATTGCGGTGGAAATTCTGGTGTTGGGTCCAACGATTCCAGCACCTACACCCTGCTCAGTTTTGGACCCATCCGTGAACTATTGTTGCCATCGGGGTTTCCACAGGGGCTGCCATCATCCCAAGTCTACCGACAAGGGAGAAGAGATCTGAATTATTCTCACACTGATAAAAAAAATCTTAAAACAAGGTTTCTGCATTCTTCATTTTAATTCTAAAAAAGAAACCGAGAAATCTTAGACGATGGCCAAAAAATCTTGAATTAAGAAAAAAATTAGGAATTCCAATCAGGGCCAAAGCTTCTAAAATCGCGAAGAAAATTCTCACATTTAGACAAGGAGTTCTAAAAACAAGACAACTTTTTTAAACTTGTTAGGTGTTAGGGAGTAGGAAATTTGTATTAGTAGAGCAGTAGTATTAGATCAATAGTATTAGGTGTAAAGGAAGAGTAGGTGATTAAATAAGGTATGGAGAACTAGGTCTCATCTATTTGGAAAGAAAGGTCGATAGGTTGATTGCCGTATAGCATAAATTAGTTGTGGTTTAGAAGAATTTCCTCGAGTTGACGAAAATCGTGGATCAGCTCCCGAGTCCGGTCAGTCGGGAGTCTTGTATGTTACTGAGTCCTAAAGTGAACCATCGTAGTGTGCCGAAAATGAGTAAGAGATTGTAGAGAACGTCCTTGGAGGGACAAATTCAAGTAAATGGTAGTGCACCTGGTGAGAGTCGTGAACGAGTCATTTCAATATTAAAGCCGTCAGGAAACAGAATCTTGGTAAGCGTATTAACATTGTTTTGTGGAACTATTTATATTATACTAGGTTTTTTGTTTTATCCATAAATTTTATTAGCAATCGGTCTAAAAACAATCCGCTAATTTTAAAAGTAAAATAAAAATGGCAGGATTGATTGTGCTTCATAAGTCTTATCAATATATAACAATATTAGTTGATGGAGGTTAGTATTATACAAATCATTTTGGAAGATCCAGAATATGAATTCTTTTCAAAGGTCTAACATCCATAGTAGGTTAATTATCAGCAGTTTTTCATGGTTAGACAGTGGTATCTCCAAATATATTCATGAAGTTTTGCTTATTTCGTCTTTGGCGTAAGAAACATTTAAATCTTTGTGCATTTCTTGACCAAGGAAAGCAGATAACATCAAAAATTAATAATCCCTCTACTACATACAAAATTTTATTTTTCTTATCTTTTTGAAAGTGTCAAACATGTTGTATATAGCAGAAGATATTTGTTTCTCATGATTTTTTCTCTCATGTTTTTATAAAGTAAGGAATTTAGCAAAATGGGTAGAAAGAAGTTGAATTTGACTGAAGAGGAAATGAAAGAGCGCAAGCGAAAGCAGATGATAAAAGCATTAAAGAACAGGTATGAAAAGAATAAAGAAGTAATTTTAATTCAAGGTGACCCCCTGAGCCGCTTGCGTCGTTGGCGGGGTGGGGCTGGTAAGCGAAGCGAGCAGGGGCGAAGCCCCCTAGTATAATATTAAATAAATATGGTTTATATGCAGTTACAAAAGTTTTCGTTATAAATTCGTTGTGGCATTTATCCTCCAAAAAATTGAGTTTCGATACAACTTGTATTTCATAAAATATTGGCAAATGAAATACGTACTTACCAAGCAATCACATTTGAATTTTGTTGTTCAGGGGACACTCAAACAATTGTTCGCTTAAAATAAACGCACTCCGAAATACTCATAAATCTTAATGCTATAAAATGACAATGATCTGCAAACCAACAATATTTAAATAGTAGGAACATTCTATCATACACTTTGCATATTGTAATACCTGCGCTCATTACGCAAAATTCCATTATTTACATTACATTATTTATTCTAATAACACTATGCAACAAAATTTCAAAATTTTCCTGATCCCGGCTTCAAAATAGTTGATCCCTATGTAAAATTTCACGCTGAATTCAAATCTGCTTAGAAAAATGTTGAAAGTAGAACAGTTTTTGAGATATCGCCAAATTTGCATTTTTCATGTTTTGAAAAAAGGTCTAGGTTAGTCTACTAAAAAACAATTTTCTCTGGTTTTAGTGAACCGATTTTTGTAAATTGGGACGAAAATTAAAGATAATAAAATTATTTCTTAAAAAAATTACAGTTGTTTAAAATCCAATCATAAATGACGAAGTTATGGCACTTCAAAATTGAATTTTTGTAAAAACTTTGATGATTTTTCAATTTTTTGCTGACTTTTACTAAGTTTTTTTCGATCTTTCCATAAAAATTGGTCCGGTTTTAGATATTGACATGATGGCGTAATCTTTTACGAACATTTTTTGCCCTGGTTCATCAACATCGGGTAAAAAAAACTTCCGCAATTGCAGTATTTGGTGAAATAACTCAAATTTTATTTTTTATGACTCTGAAAGCACATGAATTCTATTGCTCTCACAAGGTCAAAAGATTTGCATTGGTCGCACCAAATAAGCAATTTTTATCCAAAATTTGCCTCCGAATTCAAATTTTACTTAACATTTTTGAAAAGTCGTATTTGTGGGTCCGCAAATCAAAAAGCTAATGAACAAGAACAACACAGAATTTTACTCGGCATTATCAGCGGACGAGGCTGAAGCATGGGGATCGCTTTGCGCAGTAGTGTCTAGTTTTCTCGGCAACAAAAGAAGTGAGGACTACAAAGAAATTGTTGAAAAAAATGGAAAACTACAAAAAAATTGGTATAATTTCAGTTTGTTTTTTCTCGATTTTTTATATTTACCAATATTGGTTTTTCTTTTTATTTTTTAAAGGTGTAAATATGTCTTTAAAAATTCACTTTTTACATTCCCATTTGGATTTTTTCCCGGACAACATAGGCGCCGAAAGTGACGAGCATGGCGAACGCTTCCATCAGCAAATGAAGCAGATGGAGTTTCGCTACCAAGGCAGTGGGATCAGGCAATGATGGGAGACTATTGCTGGTTCTTGTTGCGAGAAACACAGAGTCTGTACAAAAAACAACAGCGGTCTACATCATTTGAATTTTTTTTCCTAACTTGAACTGCAATAAAAACTCCTAATGCTCAATGTTTATTCGTATTTGGCTTGGTAATATGTGATTCTTAAACTGAAAAAACTAGCAAAAACTCGATATATTAGTTATATATCAATGTCAGAGAGGACATTTTGCGACCAATGCAAAACTTTTGAGCTTGTGAGAGCAATAGAATTCATGTGCTTTCAGAGTCATAAAAAATAAAATTTGAGTTATTTCACCAAATACTGGAAATGCGGTAGTATTTTTTACCCGATGTTGATGAACCAGGGCAAAAAATGTTCGTAAAAGATTACGCCATTATGCCAATATCTAAAACCGGAGCAATTTTTATGGAAAGATCGAAAAAACTTAGTAAAAGTCAGCAAAAAATTGAAAAATCATCAAAGTTTTTACAAAAATTCAATTTTGAAGTGCCATAACTTCGTCATTTATGATTGGATTTTAAGCAACTGTAATTTTTTTAAGAAATAATTTTATTATCTTTAATTTTCGTCCCAATTTACAAAAATCGGTTCACTAAAACCAGAGAAAATTGTTTTTTAGTAGACTAACCTAGACCTTTTTTCAAAACATGAAAAATGCAAATTTGGCGATATCTCAAAAACTGTTCTACTTTCAACATTTTTCTAAGCAGATTTGAATTCAGCGTGAAATTTTACATAGGGATCAACTATTTTGAAGCCGGGATCAAAAAACTGTTGCATAGTGTAATCTTTTTTTGAAATATTAATTTTACTCATTATGCCAATGAGCATTGATAAAGTATCCAAAAAATATGCAGTCAAAACATAAAACTGGTTTTAGTTTTCCAACTAATTAAAATATAAAATATACAACGTAAGCAAAAATTATTTTTGTGCATACTCATTTGGCTTAAAACAAAATTAGATACGTAAATTGAATTTTGTGCACCGTACCAAAAAATAACAGATGAAAAATGAGTAACGACTGAAGGTGAGACTATATACATACAAACATACATACATATAACTATGTACTATGTGTACATATGTGTAAGAGTGTTACTTTTGCATCCTTAATGCACTAAGCTTTTGTTACACTCAGATAACAAAAAACAATTCACACACACACACATCAGTACACCCGCCCAGACTTGCAGCAGTGACGTAGATAGGTGGGGACAAATAAGGGGTTCATGATCCATGAGCGTATCAAAATAATTTCTCGCGTATTAACTTTGAATATATCATGAATCCAATTAAGCATATTTTCATAAGCTCCTGTAAAATTTTAAGCCACCTTTAATTAAAGTCACTGTGGCTAAAGCTAACCATAAATAGGCTTACATTTAAGGCCCAAACAGCACGCTAAAACAAAGCTGCGGGTTGAAAATGGCCACCATGCACAATGCATTGGCTCAAAAAAAGTTACCTTATTTTGTCCAAATTCTTGGTATTATTGTAATATTGTGGCAGCTAAAGGGGTAAGGGGGTCTTAAGTAGGCACTATGTTGTAGCCCACTTATGTGGCAAAAACTTAGTTTCAATTAACTTTCAGTGTTAGCTGCTCTAAGTCAGATTAGGTTAAAGCCGACTCGCGCGAATCGATTATGTAAGACATTTAACCATGCACCGCGGCCTTAGGCTGAAGACCGTAGACCTCTTACATTTCAGCTAGAATAAAAAACGGCTTTCGGGCGAAAGTATTCTTCGATGAATACCAAATTAGAAACCCAAAAAGAAGAAAATTCGTTTCTAATTAAAGAACATCTACCTTAATGTCGTCTCAACCTTGCCTTAAGATAGTTCAAAGGAACCCTTCACAGATGTTCCCACTGTGGAACATTTTTGGGAAAAGATTACATTTTTGAAAAACTTCAAAAATAGAAGGTTGTCCCAGAACTTGTCAACTTGCAATTTGTAACTAGTGTAGTACACGAAGTCTCAAAAGTTTAGTTTGTTGGAGTAAAATACGCATTTGATGAATATTTCTACGATTGCTTGAGACTCTGTTCGGCCTTATTTCTTTTTTTCTATAAAATTATCTTAAATCAATGTCATAAATCAACTATTTTAAAAGAAAAAAAATCAAGTCGTCTTCAGTTTTTTTTTTTAAGTCTTCAAATACCATAAAGTCCTAGAAGCTAACTAAGTATTTCTGTTCAGGGGTAATCATTCCAGAAATGGTATATTGTAGAGATAGCCATCGATTCAGTTTTAAATCGATTTAATCGATTATTTTTTCTGACTATAAAATCGATTCTTGTTTAATGAGCATCGATTTTTATGTACATTATGGCGGATCAATTTGTATGAAACAGAAAAACGCTTTTGGGCTCTCGGCGATTTTTATTCTTTGAGTCATTTTATGCATTTTAAACTATGGGTAAAAAATGTTCGAGTCGCCCACTTTTTAAAAATAGATTTTTTTCGAAATATTCAAAAATCGACTAAGGCCAAAAAATGTTATTTTCCTCCTTCCAAATGTGTATTAATTTGGGGGTTTTCGGGGTCGAGTAATCAATTTTTTCCATCTATTTTTAATTTTGAGTTCCGTCAAAGTATTATAAAATTTTTTTTTCTGTTTTGAACTTGGCAAAAGATCTAAAAAAAACTTCAAGAAATGGCGACTTAACTTTTCCGTTTCTCTTATTAAGTTTTTAATTTTGAATCAAACGAATTATTTATTAAAGATTTGAATTTTTGTTTTCGTTATTTTACTTAATGGAAATAAATTTAAGTGAATTTTGTAACAATATTTTTCTTTGTGTATAGATTTCTGGAGTGTTAACTTGTTCGATTAATCGATTAAATCGATTTTTTAGTGAAAATCTGGGGATTCTCGAAAATTGAAGATCGAGCCCAGTTATAGTATATTGGTTGACATTATTTTTTTTAAAAATAAGTTTTGAGTTGTCGTTTAGGTTGATTCAGAAAGAAAAATAATTATCAATAAATATCTTATTAAAAAATTTACATAAATAGAATCTAGGAATGTTATAGAATATTTACAAAATTATTTCACTTGGTTGAGAAAGGTGCACCAAACATATGATATCATAACGAATCCGAATAATATATGAAGACGAATAAAATATACGGATTAATGGTTTTTGGAATAGGCTTTAAAAAAAATTAACGTTTCAATTTTAATTATGTTACACGAGTGTACAAATTTATTCTGATTGACCACTGTGCAGGCTAACGTACTCTCAGTAAGAGTAACAGATAAAAAGATAAAAATATAAAAATATAAAAATATAAAAAGATAAATAGATAAAAAGATAAAAAGATAAAAAGATAAAAAGATAAAAAGATAAAAAGATAAAAAGATAAAAAGATAAAAAGATAAAAAGATAAAAAGATAAAAAGATAAAAAGATAAAAAGATAAAAAGATAAAAAGATAAAAAGATAAAAAGATAAAAAGATAAAAAGATAAAAAGATAAAAAGATAAAAAGATAAAAAGATAAAAAGATAAAAAGATAAAAAGATAAAAAGATAAAAAGATAAAAAGATAAAAAGATAAAAAGATAAAAAGATAAAAAGATAAAAAGATAAAAAGATAAAAAGATAAAAAGATAAAAAGATAAAAAGATAAAAAGATAAAAAGATAAAAAGATAAAAAGATAAAAAGATAAAAAGATAAAAAGATAAAAAGATAAAAAGATAAAAAGATAAAAAGATAAAAAGATAAAAAGATAAAAAGATAAAAAGATAAAAAGATAAAAAGATAAAAAGATAAAAAGATAAAAAGATAAAAAGATAAAAAGATAAAAGGATAAAAAGATAAAAAGATAAAAAGATAAAAAGATAAAAAGATAAAAAGATAAAAAGATAAAAAGATAAAAAGATAAAAAGATAAAAAGATAAAAAGATAAAAAGATAAAAAGATAAAAAGATAAAAAGATAAAAAGGATAAAAAGATAAAAAGATAAAAAGATAAAAAGATAAAAAGATAAAAAGATAAAAAGATAAAAAGATAAAAAGATAAAAAGATAAAAAGATAAAAAGATAAAAAGATAAAAAGATAAAAAGATAAAAAGATAAAAAGATAAAAAGATTATATTTTCACTGCTGATTATTGACGTCATATATTTTTGGTTATCTGAAAATGTTGGATTTTGTGCCAAAAAAATGTATTTGAGGGAAGTTTTATGAGATCCGGTTTTAAATGAAACAACGTGTCATGCTTGTTTTCGTCGTTTCAAATGCTTGTTTTCGTTATTGATGACCATCCATGTGAAGACAGGCCAAAAACCTTAGAAGACGCTAAAATGGAGCCATTGAGGACACATGCCAATCGCGAGAAGCGCTTTATCCAGCATAAGAAGTTTGCAGTCTAGACTTTTCAAGCGATCGTATGCGATTTAAATGATTTGTTAAACCCAAGTGACGTTCGCAACGCTTTGTGGGCTGTAAACAACTGCGTTAAAAAGGAAAGGGTTAGGGGTCATGATGCCCATGGCTGACATCCACGAAAAAAACAGATTCAAGTATATCATCAAAAGATGATCCTTTAAATGATTTATTTGTAAAATCTTTTATACATACTATTATATTATATTCACAATTCTTTGCATAAAAATATCCTTAATGACATATTTTCGCCCCCTCCTTAAAAGCCAACCACGCCTCTGACGCTCACACATACACACAAAGTGCTGAGTCAACTGTGATGCGTATAAAATAAGAAATGCAATTTCGAAATTGAAATCGAGTTTATTTGTGTTTTACTCTTTTTTTGAAACTTGGTATTTAACTTTTTGCCTAGCTGCCTAGCTATGTGTTAGTTGTGGGCGGAACCACGCCCAAGCGATTTGCTATAATTGAATTTGCCTGTAGCATGCATAAACAGTATAAGTAGTTGTTGTTGTTGTTGTTGTAGTTGTCCTTGTTGTTTTTGCCTCTTGGCAGAACAAACTTTATATAGCGCTTTGAAAATAAAAATAAAAAAGTAAAAGAAAAAAAATCCTTTGCCAAGCCAAGACAAATGTGCGTAAATAAGAGAAATGTTTAAATGAGTTTGAGAGAGTGTGAGAGAGAGAGAGTGACTGCCGAGTGCGTCCTGGCAGCAATTGTGTCACTAACTGATAACATTTAATGGATTGCACTGCCAAGGCCCATTCTATAAAGTTTATTTTTTTTTTACTTTTTAGCAGGAAAACGAGAGTCGGCAATGAAGACATTAAAATATTAATGTGCAGCATAAATCAACATAAAACGTGGCAAAGAAAGCTACCAAAATGAATCTCAGTTGGTCACAATCTAAAAACAAAGCAAACAACAAAAATAACAAAAACAACAACCAGAGGAACCAAAATAAACAAAGAAGGAGGCTGTTGATGGGAGATGACGACTAGTGGATACTCTGGGAGTATGATTTTGGCTTTTTATTTATGAATTTGAGTAGAAGTTCGCGAGATGATGAATTTTAAAAAAGTTTTTGAGTGAGTTAATTGATGGTGCAATAGAGTTGGTTCCGTGGGAGCACATAGGTGGATAGTAGTTTGTTGCTTTTAATTTAGATATATGTATTTGAATCGGTCATTTCAAAAACCTAATTTTTTTGCAACATGCTTTTTTGCTATTTGCTAAAAATGGTTCCTTAAAGGAAGTTACGTATTCTGGGTAAAAAATATATAAGTCAATACAATTCTTCCTCTTCAAATAATAATAATCAAGCACAAAAAGTCCGTTAAAACTAATTTGTTTGCGTATGAAACAGTTTTTATTGTTTCCTGAAAATTTCTAATTTAGTGACTTATGAAGTTTTTGAAATGACCGATTCATTTAGAGGCAAGGAAAAAGACTCATTTTGTAAATTAAAGAAGAGTTTTTACCAATTTAAAGGAGAATTTGAAGGAAATCGTTTTGCAAGAGAGTTGACAAAAGGAAGAAAAAGAGATGTAGTTTTGTTTAAAGGGTTGTGGGTTGGGTAACGTGGGATTGTCACCGCACCCCAAATTAGCTCAAAGCGTCCTCCGTAGACTTAAGAAGAATTTCAAGAAAAACATTTTGGAAGAGAGTTCGTAATAGAGAGAAAAAGGATGTTAGAATTGTGGGGATCGTTAATGGAGTATTGTAACCGGCTACCAAATTATCTAAAAGCGTTCTCCGCAGATTTCAGAAGATTTAAGATTTTAGAACATTTTAGAATAACAATTTTTCACAATTTTCTTTGTAAACTTGCAGAAATTTTAAGTCTTTATAAGTTGAAGAAATTTTTGGTCCCTTGGATCGTGACCATGATCATGATTTTGCTTCTTTGCGGCGGAGAGTTTGTCTTCAAAATAGAAGAAGGAAATTAATTTTGAACATGGCGTTCTTCTAATTCGTTTAAAAGCTCATACTCAATCAAAAACCATTTTCATAGCAGACGAAAGTTTAGAAAGGGAATATTTGCTGTTAGAATGGAAACCTTGTGCAGTCATTGTGTCGGTTTCAAGTCATTTATCCATCAATAGTAGAAAACAAGAAATAATGTTAATAGAATGTTGTTTCATGAATTTCGAGTATCTACTTCCACTTGTAGAATAGAAAGTCTCTCATAGATCCCTATCACTGTACCAAATTTGATTAAAATCGGTTGACTATATCATATAGCTCCCATAACCGATCGGCCAAAATAATTTTTTTTAAGAAAAATTCGCTATATTTGGTTTTTTAATAAAGATATCGTAACCAGATTTGGCGTTTGGAAATTTTTTATGGCACTTAAGCAATGCGCCAAATTTGAACAAAATCGGTTGACTATATCATATAGCTCCCAAAGGTCCGATCTTCCAAAAAATCGATTTTTTAACAAAATTTATTGTGTTTCGTTTGTTTGTTAAGATATTAGGACCAAATTTGATATTCGAGATTTTTTTATAGTTCCTAAGCACTGTACTAAATTTAATCCAAATCGGTTGACTATATCATATAGCTCCCATAGGACCAATCGGTCCAAAAAAACGCTTTTTATACAAAATTCGATGTGTTTCGTTTGTTTGTAAAGATATTTGAACTAAATTCGGCATTCAGATCTTTTTTAAGGTATTTAAGCACTGTGTCAAATTTTATTGAAATCGTTCGACTATATTATATAGCTCCCATAGGAACGATCGGTCAAAAAAAAATTGTTGCCTAAAATTTCTTCTGCTTTTGGTTTTATGTGAAGGAACCGGATTTTGTTGCAAGCTAGTGGTACAGGGTATCCCAAAGTCGTCCGCGCCCGACTTTACGTACGCCATTTTTTTTCATTATTTTATTGTTTGAATGGTTTATTTTTTAAAAAATATTTAGAGCTTTAAAAAAAATTTTTTAAGGCTGTGGAAACATTTTTATACCCGTACCGTATGGTCCAAGGGTATATTAAGTTTGTGCAAGCCGAAAATGTATGTAACATATAGAAGGAGACGTCGGAGACACCCCAAAGTTACCTAAAATATGATCAGGGTGAATAGAGAAGTCGATATACCCATGTCCGTCTGTCCGTCTGTCCGTCTGTCCGTCCGTCTGTCCGTCCGTCCGTCCGTGTGAACGCCTAGATCTCAGAGATGGTAAGAGCTAGAGTTACCAAACTTTCACATTAGATCCCATATTATTCCATAGGAGGCAAGTTTATTTTATTTTTTTGATATCGGGGATAAATTATATAGCTCCCATGGGGGTGTTTGAGACGACCTCGAAAAAAAAAAGCGTTTTAGATGAATAATTCGTTTGTTTATGAAGATATCGTAACGAAATTTGGCAATCGAAAGTTTTTTATAGTTCCCAATCACTGTACCAAATTTGATCAAAATCGGTTGACTATATCATATAGCTCCCATAGAACCGATCGGCCAAAATAACTTTTTTAAAGAAAAATTGGCTATATTTCGTTTTTTAATAAAGATATCCTAACCAGATTTGGCGTTTGGAAATTTTTTAGACCACTTAAGCAATGTGCCAAATTTGAACAAAATCGGTGGACTATATCATATAGCTCCCATAGGTCCGATCTTCCAAAACATCGATTTTTTAACAAAATTTGTTGTGTTTCGTTTGTTTGTTAAGATATTGGGACCAAATTTGACATTCGTGAGTATTTTATAGTTCCTAAGCACTGTACCAAATTTAATCAAATCGTTTGACTAGATCATATAGCTCCCATAGGACCAATCGGTCCAAAAACACGTTTTTTATACAAAATTCGATGTGATTTGTTTGTTTGTAAAGATATTTGAAATAACTTTGGCGTTCATATCTTTTTTTAGGTATTTAAGCACCGTGTCAAATTTTATTGAAATCGGTGGACTATATCATATAGCTCCCATAGGAACGATCGGTCAAAAAAAAAATTTTTGCTTAAAATTCTTCTGTTTTTGGTTTTTTGTGAAGAAATCGGACTTTATTACAAGCTAGTGGTACAGGGTATCCTAAAGTCGTCCGCGCCCGACTTTACGTCCGCCATTTTTTTTTGTAATTTTTTGTAATGTGTACATAAATTGTCCAAAATATAATATTTTGGCAGCATTTGTTAATTAAGTTATGCCATTGAAATATAGATATGCACAACTTTAAAAAAAACTACTGAAGTTACAAGCAATCAAAATTTTTAATAAGTGTCATCTTCGATTATTTTTCAAAAATACAAATTTTTATCTTGCTGTTTATTAACGAAAAAAATGTTTTAAAAATGAATTTAACTTTTACGCTGAAAGAGAATTCTTTTACAAGCTGTTCGAGTCTGAGATCTTCGAATTTGGATAAGAACCGCAGATGTTATGGAACCATGAACAAAAAATCACGACTTCAGCTGCACACAAATTCGTTAACATGTAACTGAACAAAAACGAAAAACTTTCAATGGAAAATAATGTTTTTCAATAAAAGTGTAATTGAGTGAACATGGTCCCATAACGTCTACAGATCTTATCCGATATTAGATTCGAACTGTATGCAACAGAATTCTCTTTATGCTAAACTTAAACTGTTTTCTTTATAAAAATAAAATTTGTCGAAAATAACACTTTTGTTGCTTGTAACTTCATTTTTTTTCTCAATCTGTACATATTTACATATATATTTCTGCAAAGAGCACATCAATACCTCTCCATCTAATCATCTATCATACCGATACAAAACTTCGTTCACGAGATATTAACGAATAACTGAAATAAGTGGCCAAAAACATGTTTTTCAAAAATATCTCGAAGACGGTGCTTAAAAAATTTTTCGTATTTTCATGTTTTTCAACCCAAAGTTTTCCCAAAGATCCTTTTTACGAAGGTTCGTTTTTCGTGTAAGCTAGTGTAATTAATGCACACACATTCCCTTTGTGATTTTTCCCTTCTTGATTTTTAAACTATTGTTAATGCTGGCGCCATCTAGCGTAAATTGCGCGAAAAATTGTCAGCACTGTTTGCTCAAAAAGTAAAGGGAACCAATTTTAGCGTTAAATATTTTTGTAGGGTTTTTTATATGAAGTTTTGTATTGTTTCGCTGCTTTTTTCAAACGTTCATAAAACCTTTTTTTGAGTAGATTTTAATGCCATAAATTGTTTTGTGTCTTTATTAGCAAAAAACTTAGAATATGACCAGAAATTGTAGTGAAATGTCACTAGTCAAAGTCGTAGTTGTTGTTTTATATGATAAAAACTATTTTCTCACACTTGTCTTACCTTTAACTATCCCTTTAAAGATTCAAAATATATTTAATTTTATCGGAAACTATATTGTAAACGTTTTTATAGGCTTCAAAAATTATACTATCTGAAATGCAACAAATTTAATTTAATTCTCTTTCTCATATGGCAACGTAAGAAGTGTTTGTGATAAATGTGAATGTCAATAATTAAATTTACATTTTATAATAAAAAATAAAAACAGATGAGTAAAGCCTCAATGGTTAATAATCTCGCCGAAGGCATTTTGAAAATAATTTGCTCTTTGAGTGCAAATTTTCAAACGTAACAAACGATTTTGGCCATTCACAATGCAAATGACAGCTCTTGACCCGTAGGGCTGTCAAACAGATTTATTTATTTTTTTGCGGAAGTATTCAAATTTCATTTATACTTATTTTGTAGAAAGAGAAACATAAATGTGGCAAAAAACAGGCTGAAAATCGCTATAAAGAGTTAACTTTTTTGGATCACTGTTGAAAAACGTTTATTTAAATAAGTGTCTAAATGTTCTAAAGTAATTGTAGGAAAGTGGAAACCCTTTGCTGCCATTCTAGCGAAAGCGAAAATATTCAGAATTATTTGTCCGAAAAATAACATTTTGAAATTTGTGTGGAACCTTTCGATTTTTTAGAGGTTTGTTTCAAGCCGCTGGAAATATTTTAAAGATTTCTGTGGCGCCCCTGCACTTTAGTGTATATGACTTTCATGTAAATATGGATTCCGGATTTGGGATACACCTACAAGATCAAACCATTTCAATTAATTTATACATGGAATCGTAAGTCAGTTATTTGACTCTGGATCGTAAGTTTAGTAATGAGTATTGTTGAGGATACTTCTTTTTTTCCGCCGATATAATGATAAGATGCCAGAAGCTATACATAGAAACAGATAATTTCTAGGAAGAGTGTTCTTGAACATTTTTCGATTTATACTTTTATATATATACTTTTCCTCCATAGTAAAGCATAGGGCTGTAATAATTACTATTCTCAATTTCTAGAACACATATCTAATAATTTTCGCCAACCTTTCCTCGTTTGACTGATCTGGAATATTCTAGGCAAATCATGAAGACACAATTCCTTTATTTCGCAAGCACTTAAAAAACTTAAAAAATTTTAAAAGCCACCCCAGAGGTCTGTAAAAAATTACAAAAAATTAAAAAAAAAATATCTTTATATGGGTTATTCATTAAGACCTTTTTTTTTAATGATTTGGCAAATGCAAATTTCAAAGGGATGATGGGATCTTTATTTATGGTTTCGAAAGGATATTTTATGGCATTTATTTTTTAAAAATAATCTTGTTCAAATGTTGGCCGCAACTGCGTTTTCAATGGTCCATCCCGAAGGTCCAATTTTCCATGACTCGTTCAAGCACTTCCACTGGTATTTGGCCAATAACACGAGTAATGTTGGCTTCCAAGGCCTCAATCGTTGCTGGTTTATCCCCGTAAGCTTTTGACTTTACGTAACTCCAAAGAAAAATTCGAGCGGTGTGATATCGCACGATCTTTGGCGGCCAAGGTACGGGCCCCGTACATGAAATTAATCGCTCACCAAATTGACCTCGCAATAGAGCCATTGTTTCATTGGCAATGTGGACCGGAGCGCCATCCTGTTGGAACCAAATGTCGTCGAGATCACGGGCAACAATTTCAGGCAGCAAAAAGTCCGTTAACATGGTCCAAAAGCGTGCGCCATTGATGGAAACGTTCGCACCTTGCTCATTTTTAAAAATACGAACCAATGATTCCACCAGCCCACAGACCGCACCAAACCGTTGTTTTTCTTGGATGTAATGGCAGTTGGTGAACCTCTTCGGGTTGATCTTCTCACCAAATACGGCAATTTTGCTTATTCACGATCAAAATTTTGGTCGAAAACAACGGATCTTCATCGATCTTACCAAGAGCCCATTCACTGAAACGGCGACGTGCAGGAAGGTCATTCGGCTTCAATTCTTCTCAAGCCGAGATCCAAATGTAAAAAATGCCAGGTGGTTGAATACGACAGGCCAAGTTGTTGCGAATCGATTCCTCGCGGTCATCGTGAACACTATCAGCTACCGCCGCTATAGTCTCTTCACTACGTGCTGGATGTGGTCGATTTGGTCGTGTATCATCAAACAATGAATACTGAGTTTCAAATTTGGTGATGGTGTTACGAATTGTGGGTTCGGTGGGTCGATTATGTTGACTGTAAGTCGATCTCAGCGTACGAAAAACATTCTATGCAGAACGCTGGTTTTCGTAGTACAATTGTACAATTTGTATACGTTGTTCTGGTGTAAGTCTTTGCATGATGATTTGCCAATGAATACTGAACAACTTTGCCTTTGACAGCCGCCATGGATCACGCGTGATCCACACGAAAATCTCTATTGAAAAAAAAGGCCTTAATGAATCACACTTTATTAAAAAACATGTTTCTGATTTAATGTTCTTCAAGGCATTCTCCAATCTTCTCATTTCATGCCATATCTATGTTATCCAAATCATCCATGTTACATTTTTCATTAACCAACCCATAAGACCTATACATATCGTTATAGTTGTAGTGTATTAAAAGTCACGACATATTCATGGCAGCTTTGAGATAGGCAAAATGAAAGTTAATATGTATGTGAAAAGATTATACATCAGAGATGGGTAAGGGGATGGCGATGATGTTGGGAGCAAGTCGAGACCGAGACTGTTGCCAATAAGTGTAGAGTATCGTAAGGTTAGGACAAGTCTGAAGGCTGAAGAGGTCCCTGCAAAGGGAAGACTGTTGGCAATAACTCACTCTTAAGGCATCCAAACTAAACAGTTGCCAAGTCAACAAATTAATTACAGGCTTTCAATGTGCGTGTACAGGAGGAGTATCTGTGTGCGTCTGTGCGTGTGTACGTGAGTATCTGTGTGCGTGTGTGTCTGTGTGTATCTCAATAGTTGTCTGCTGTGTGTATTTGTAGTTGTCACGTATCGTTGGCGCTTGTCAACAGAGCTTACTGTTTATATGACGCTTGAAATTAAATGCAAAACTCATTATGAAAAGTTAACAGTAGTAACAGCTGCTCTTGTTTTTGTTGTTGTGGTTAAAATAGTTATTGTTGTTGTTATTGTTGTTATTGCTTGTGGTTTTACAAAACATATTAATTAGCATTAAATAATTAAAATATGCCTGCCTGCTTAACGTCATTCATTTTAATCAGTTTTAAGCTTCCGTTGGTTTTTGTGGTTTAATATACATATTTACTTGTAAATATATATATGTATCTACATATATATATATATATATGCATATATTTATCAGCATATTAAATGTTAGTTGGTTAAACAATATGCTTATTAATCGCTTCCAGAAGCGCTTTTTAGAATCAGTGGCAGGCTTTTGTGTCCATGCATGGTACACGCGGCGTATGTGTAATTAAACCCCAAAGTACAAACGACTGCCGCAGGGCAGCAAATATCCTGCGCATTTGTCCGTGCAACATTTTTGGGCGCCACCAAAATGCCATGACAACTATACAAGCCATAAATACACATATTTGCCTAAAGCGTTGCATATTCATTTAAATATTTGTATTAACTCTTTAAAACCGCGATTCACAAAATTGAATTAAAGCTTATGGCAAAATAGAAATGAAATGCAACTAAATTAAAATTAGCTAAAAATATTTAAGATATCCATTGAAAAATCGCTAAATTTAATTTGAACGAAATTGTAAAGAGTTATGGGAAAGACCCTCATCGGAGATTATGCAATTCGTGTTGCATTAAACAGAAACCCAACAAGATTTTTATGTTGTAACCTCTTTTCAGTCTTAGGCGGTTGTTATATTTTAGAATAATTTTTTCATGAGGAATCAAGATCAGACAGCAAAAAATGGCTTTAGCCTCACCAAAAAAGATACTGCAGATCTAGCAAAGGACATGCCTATGCTTCTACACCCATAGAATGAAATACTAGCTGACTACGGATTCGATCAAAACTTAGATGTCAAACTCAGTTCAATAGAGGCTTGGACCTCTCTTGCGGCAGTTCACCCTATGAAACCACATACAACAAAGTGGTACACAGACGAAATCCTCACTGATCAAGGAAGTGGCCCGGGGTAGTAGGACCCAGGACCAAATATTACGAACTACTAGGGAGACTATTTCCAACATGTCTGACAGAGCCAAGATTACATCAAAGCTGGTCAAAGAAGTGAGAACGTCACTGAACAAATTAGGAACCAGGAATAAGCTCACAATTAGATGAGTTCCAAGACATAACAACGTTTCTGGAAATGAGCTGGTAGAAAAACTTGCAAGGACCTGTGCAGCAACACCGCTCATAATACCACACTGTGGGATTGGCAACCACGTGGTACGGAAGCTAGAATAGAGGAGAATAACAAACAAATGCTTCACTGGGCACAGATACCTGAGCTTAAATAGTCAAAAACCGTCGTCTCCAACTACAAGCGTAAGAGATTCAAAGTCATGGTAAGTCACGGGAAGAACACCGTGGGAATCCTGACGCACCTTCTGGCGGCACGTTGTGCACTCCGCAGCCACTTAAGCAAAATAGGTATAGCGGATAGTGGGCTATGTCGCTTCTGTAGCATGGAGGAATATACTTCATCGTATGTACGAGGTGTGTTCAAAAAGTTAGGTGACTTTTCAAATTTCGCGGGCAACGTATTTTCAATTATCGATTTTTTTGTTTTGTTGTGTTGGTACACTCTTCCCGAACATCTGTACCAAATCTTAAGTGAATGGTATTTTTTGTTTGGTTGTGAGAGGCGTAAAGATTATAAGTGTTTTGCGTGCCTGGCGATTTTTTGCTATCGAAAAATATGGATCAACGGATTTGCATCAAATTTTGTGTACAAAATAAAATTAAGTGCTCCGTAACACTTGAAATTTTGACAGTAGCTTACGGTGAAACTGTTCTGAGTAAAAAAAAATGTTTACAAGTGGTACAAACTCTTCCAAGATGTCGGGAAAGATGCCAATGACGAGCCTCGCTCTGGACGCCCAAGCACGTCAACAACTGATGAAAACGTTCAAGCAGTAAGAAATTTGTTTTGGAAAATCGTCGAATCACTATCAGGGAAGTTGCTGAGGATGTCGGTAAATCGCTTGGCTCGTGCCATGGAATTTTTTCTAACGCTTTGGGCATGAGACGTGTGTCAGCGAAGTTTGTTCCGAAATTGCTAAATTTTGACCAAAAGAACCGTGGCATGAGCATCGCTTAAGACCCAGATTTACTCAAAAGGGTCATAACTGGTGACGAATCATGGGTATATGGTTATGATATCGAAACCAAAGCCCAATCGTCTCAATGGAAGCGGCCAGAAGAGCCAAGACTGAAGAAAGCACGCCAAGTTCGATCAAATGTCAAAGTTTTGCTTAATGTTTTTTTCGATTACTATGGCGTAGTGCATCAGGAGTTCTTACCATATGGTCGCACGGTCAATAAACAGTATTGTCTGGAAGTTATGCGCCGTTTGCGAGAAGCAATACGAAGAAAACGTCCAGAATTGTGGAAAAACAATTCATGACTTTTGTATAACAATAATGCTCCTGCTCACTCATCTGTGCTTGTGAGAGATTTTTTGACCAAAAACAACACCACAATCATGCCTCAGCCACCATATTCACCGGATTTGGCCCCATGTGACTTTTTCTTGTTCCCAAAACTAAAGAGACCTATGAAAGGACGGAGATTTGCAACGATTGAAGAGATAAGGCTGCATCGCTGGAAGAGCTCAAGGCTGTACCGAAAAGTGCTTATGAGAAGTGCTTTGAGGATTGGAAAAACCGTTGGCATAAGTGTATTGTATCTGAGGGGATTTCTTGGAAGTGGACAACATAAATATCGATGAATAAATAAATATTTTTTCTTAAAAATACAAAGTCACCTTACTTTTTGAACACACCTCGTCTTACGTGAATGTGATGGCACTCGCCGGTAAAAGGAACAAGCTCCTGGGCATGTGTGTTCTTCCACCGGAGATCGTTGTTACCATAAATCCAAATAAAATACTGCAATACATGCAGGCCAAAGAACTTTTGGGAGAGCTCTGAGCCATCAAGGGTGTACTACACATCCACTTGGGTCGCAGTACATTTCTACACTTAATAATAATATTAAAATTTGTTCTTTATGATATGACTAGAGAAGGCGATATACCCATGACATATGACATACCAATGGCCTGTATCTGTGTAACTATCTAGTTGGGAAGAGCTAAATAAAGCAAACTTTCAGGTTAGATGCCTTTTTTATTTCAGGGAAAACAAATATATTTTATTTTTTGTATACTAGGTAATATAGCCCCAATGCAGCTCTCATGGGGGTGTTTCGGAGGACCTAAGATGTAAGGGAGAATATCGTAACTATTTCGAAGTTTTAAAGGGTGAAGTTCTTCTTCGTCTTTGCTAGATGTCCGCACAAAAAAGGGAACCGAAATATGAAGCGACCATTTCTTTCTACTCGCCAAGCTACGTCTCAAAGTTGCAGCAATTAGCAAAAATTTGAATCGATAAAGTTTTTCGGAATTTTTGAATTATGGAATGTTTCTAAAAATACTGGAGAATCAATATGGTTTCAGGTCTGAACGTTTATCGATTTTAAACGATTTTTTCAAGTTTTTTCGATAGAAAAATCAAGTTGAAATCACTTCTTGACAAAGGCCTGCTAGATAATCTTTGATCAAATTAATAAGAGCTTATAACAATAACTTCTAATGTCGCTTGCTTAAAAAAAGTTTTTTATGTCTAATTTTCTATATACATTTTTAAAATTTATTTTATTAATTAAGCGGTTTAGCCATTCCAATATCAGCTTATCAAAAAATTAAATGAAATATTTTAACTTTTTAGTTAAACTGTGCACAGAGATTCGGATAGAACTGTTCTTTGAATTTCCAACTAATTTTGATAGATATCTTAACAAAAATTCCAGATTAAAATTTCACTCATTATTATAAATATATAAATAATGTCCTCGTTGACGAAGTGTTTGAAAATTTCATCTCTTTGAGGTATGAATTTGAGTTACAACTTAGAAAATTAAGGAACCAAAGTTGGAAAGACTTAAAAGTAGCTGTCTGATAAATTTAAAAAACTCAAAATTTTCTGTATAAATTAGAATTTTAAAAGCAATTACTTAGTGTTGTTGGTTTTGCAGCTTACAGTGAATGAGATATTTTATATAGATTTTGTATAAATCAAAGTCATGAATTTAAATATTTAATGTTTATTTATATTTTAGAGACACAGATCGGCCAGAGATGTAGATAGTTGCCATTTATTAAAATTGTATCAAGTTAATATAATCTTTATTAAATTAAACTCACATTTTCAAACCGTACCAAAAGGATATCTGTGCCACCGAGAATTGGAGTTCTATAGAAATAAAAAAAAAATTTTAATTCACGAGCAACATAGCCTTCGAAAAATTATCATATTGCTCACTTACAGGCAGAACGTCATAAAACAAAAAACGCCATTTCGCGGAAAATCCATTTGACCATTTCATACAAAAAAATTGTTGAAATTAATAAATCAAATAACGGCATATGCTCTTCTCACACGAAAAGTATTTATAATATCAATTTAAAATTTTTACAGAATATACAGCTTTTATATCGAATAAGCCTTCATTATAAACCCACAAAATGCTTACTCTTCTCGGAAGTGACTGATGCAAGAATTCAATACTTTCTAGGAAAAATGTTCGTCTTGTTTTTTACTTATTTTTTTCTGTTTTAATGATTGCTTTGCATATTGCATTATTGATACACTATGCAATTTGCTTACGCCATCTAGCGACAACTACTTACATGCACCATCTAGGGGCCCATTGATGCAGTCACTTGGTTTGTATGTTTGTTTACTAAAAATTATAGCAGTTCAAATTTTTAACTACCAAATGCTTGATTATAGTATAAAATAAAACAGACTTCCTTTTTGAAATTTGTTCTTTTTAAGAATTTGTATATCTTTTAATATCAATACATTTTATGAATAACAGAAAAGTTCATTCTAGAACGTTCTCTTCTACTTCTATTTTTATCCAAAGAATTTTTGGTGTAATATTATATTCCAACAAACTAATTTACATACCCTGTCATAAAATTATTTTGTTTCCTAGAATTAAATTCTAAGTTACAAAAATAAGTAAAAATATAAAAAATTTGTTTAAAGGTTTCTGGACTTGGGTTAAATTTTTACTAGCCTGCCTGATGACTTATCGTTTGATGAGCAATGCTGAAATTTTTATATTTACCTAGCAAATGAATAAATTTTTTTCATCATAGAATCAAGAGGCATGCCTTCCAATAAGTGTTATAAAAATTAACAATAATTTTTGCCATCTTTTGACAAAAAAAAATAATTTTTTTTCATACATTTTTTTTTATCATTGTTTCACCAAATCGATTTGATTTAAATTCACACCATATAAAGAACGTATAAAAACACATGTTTAAAAAATGGTGATTGACATATTTAAGGAACATACTTAAAAAAAATAAGAATATTTCATTTTTTTTTTTTAAGAAAATGTATTGGTTAAAAAAATTATATATTTTTTTAAACATCCCTAGTGCTAATTTAGATTAAAAAAAATTGCCTCCAAAATATATGCATCGAATTGTATCATTATTTTTCAAAAATCGTTGGGGCAGTGTTCAATACCTTATCCAGCTAGACCATTTGCAATAATGGTATCAAGATCGATGTACATGCATGATTTTCTCTTGTGCCCAAAGATATCGGGTAATATTTAAGACTGCGTTAAAAGTATGCCTTAAGAGGCATAAAGTATGTAAAGGGTTTTCCAACAAGAGGTATTATTTTGAATCACCCGGTATTTTGGTAGCTGTCAATGAAGCTATTATTCTTTGACATTTGACAAATAGAAACTACTGGAAAAATTTGACCTGTTGGGAGAAGTTAGTGATGTGAAGAATGAAACCCGTGCACGTCGCTCAAGAACAACTGAGAATACTGCTGCTGTAGCCCAAAGTGTTAAAGAAAACCCAGGTTTGTCTATTCCTCGTCGTTCTTTGGAATTGGGCATTCACAAACGTCATTACATCTTATTTTGCATAAAGACTTGGGTCTTAAGGCTTATAAAGTTCAGTTAACACAAGAACTCGAAACGAACTCATCAACAACGTCGTGTCTTTGCTGATTGGGTACTTGAAATGCATCAAAATGATCCGGAATTCCATCGAAAAATCATCCTGACTAATGACGCCCATTTTCACCTCAGTACGTCGCATCTGGGGCTCGGAAACCCAGAGTTATTGACGAGAAACCTCTTCATCCTCAACGTGTGACTGTTTGGTGCGGTTTATGTTCCGGTGGGGTCATTGGACCTTACTTTTTCGAAAATGAGGTTGGATCAACAGTTACGGTAAATGCATTGCGCTATCGAGAGATGATTATTGATTTTTTATGGTCGGAGTTGGATGGTATTGATCTGGACAACGTTTACTTTCAACAAGACGGCGCTACGTGCCACACAAGCAACGAAGCCATTGCTCTTTTACGGGAAAAGTTTCCGAACCGTGTCATCTCTCGAAGAGGTGATCACAATTTGCCACCGAGATCTTGTGATTTAACACCTTGCGACTTCTTTCTTTGGGGCCCCGTGAAAGATAAGGTCTACGCCAACAGCCCAGCGTCGATTCAAGACCTCAAAGATAGAATTCGTGAGGCTATCATGGACGTAGGGCAGCCACCTTGGGATTTGGTTATGGAAAATTTCATGAAAAGGATATGGTTCTGTAGCTGTTGTGATGGACATTTGGCTGATGTTGTTTTTCATTATTAACGGCATACCTTCCTCTTTATTATGAAATAAACATCCGATCATTTATCTCAAAAAATTACATTTTTCTTTGAATTCCAAAATAACACCTCTTATTGGAAAACCCTATATAATCAAAAATTTGGCCACAGAACGCCATATCCTCTGAATGATTTGTTGCACATGCAGCATTTGAAGGAAAATTTCTACCTGTACGACCCAGTAAGTAAATTACTAATTGCTTCCAATAAAATCCTTTTTATATTTTAATACAATTATCATTTGCAGAAGTACAGCGCAGCAAATAAACACTGTGCAACAATTTTGCAATAATTTCCTCTGGGAAATATATGCTAGGTGCGCATAGTGAAGTCCTTAAAAGATTTTACATTCTAAAACCTTATCCAGCTAGACCATTTACATACAGACAATATTTAATGCTCTTATTATATAATGAATGTGCATATTAATATATTTAATTATTAAATAACATCATAGGCGCACTTTAGTTTTCTTATTCAATGAGAGTAACAGAATATGAAGAAGAGAATGACAATAAGCGGGCCGTTACAAATGCTGAGCGCGTAAGGAAGCAGCATAAAAAGAAATAGAGAAAGAGCTAAACAATGTAACTGTTACATAATGCTTCTTCGCTTTGTTGTTCACGCAGCTGTCACTCCTCCCCCGCACCTACTTCTACATCATTCTTTATCAGCGCGATCTTTTTTTTGTAGCCAACTCAACAACACCAAAGCCAACGCATTGCCGGCTGGAGCATGAGTATAATAAGACAGGTAACGTACTCCGAACCTACCGATTTCTTATTTTTTGTGTGGACAAAAAAGCTAGAAAGCGAAAAAAAAAACCACCCTCGTTGCTGTTGTCGTGCATAAGCAAATACACATACATATGCACATATGCATACAAGATTATTTTTTGTTGCTAATGCTTGCAATAAACGCTGCACAAAATAACTGCATATGCTTAAAAACAATGCGCAGACACAACCTTCCTCATGAACATTCGCAACGAAAATGAAAATAAGAATTGTCGTGCGAGTGAAATTTCAGAGTACTTTACCTTTACTTATTATACCATGGGCTGGAGCGCTTTAATTTTGTGAGAGTAAAAAAAGTGAAGAGAAAACGAGAGAAGCAAGCAAATATATAAGCAAACTAATGCATGCACACTAGCACTTATATGTATGTACATATGTATGTATGCATGCCACTTTGTTTTATTTGCGCAATGCATGCAAAAACAATTCTTTCGTTTACACACATGCACACAAACCAACTATGTATTGAAAAATCACGCTCTTAAAAATACATATTAAACAAGAGAGTATGGGGATCTGAAGCTGATGTTGTTTGCTCTTAATATAAAACACATTGTTTTATTTGGTTTTGTTAAAAACTACTACAAATAATAATACATATACTGCTTACTTACTTGAACTTGCACAATTGTTGCTACCAACATTGCATGCACTTAAAAAAAACAAAACAAAAAAAAAACACTTGCTCGTTGGAGCCTCTGAGCCTTCCTAGGACACACGCACGCACCGCACCATTTTGCAACAACGACTTGCACTCTCAGCTTCAACACACACTTTAGGTAAATAATTTATAAATTTATTTATTCAAAATAAATATAAACAAATTTTTAAAATTGATCACTTGTTGCATTTCATTGCTGGCTTTATTAACATAACTTACACTTAAAAAAACAACAAAAAAACACTTGCTCGCTGCAGCCGCTGAGCCTTTTAGGACACACGCACGCACCAATTTGCAAAAACGACTTGCATTCTAAACTTCAACACGCTTTTTAGCTAAATAATTTATAAATTTATTTATTTAACAACTTTCACTTATTGCAACACGCAAATACATGAACTAATCACTTTTTTAGAGCGGCTTACACGAATTTCGCACAATTTGCTTCTCTATTTTTTTCACCGCGCTGCCATAAGTTCATAAGAACTTGCTTAGAAGTTCATAAGAACTTGTTCTTATTGCAAGTGGAGTGAGTGGCAACGCTGTCACTGACCGTTGACGAAAAGGAAGAGAGAAACTAACAAGCGAAATTAGATCGAGGCTGGTCGACTGTTAAATGCGCTGCTGAGTTGTTTGTGGACTATATTACATATTTAAGGAACAAAGTTGAACAAAAATAAACCAAATTCATTTCTTTTCGCCTTTTTTTTTAAATTTCCTTTATAAGTTTCAGCTGCTTTTTTTTTTTTAACGGCTTATTGACAAAATAAAAAAAAAACTCCTTCATAAGTAATTTAGTCCGAATAAAATTAAATTTAAGTTGCAAAACTTCAATTTTAAAAACGATTTTTTTAAATATGCTTTGTTTTTAGTCATTCTACCTACGGCCTTTTACAAACAGTGCACATGAATCGTAAATGCCCCATTTATCCTTGGGTGTAGGGTGTAGCTGGGCAGGCTCATGGTATAATAAGTAAAGGTAAAGTACTCTGAAATTTCACTCCCACAACATTTCTTAATTTCATTTTCGTTGCGAATGTTCATGAGGAAGGTTGTGTCTGCGCATTGTTTTAAGCATAAGCAGTTATTTTGTGCAGCGTTTATTGCAAGCATTAGCAACAAAAAATAATTTTGTATGCATATGTGCATATGTATGTGTGTTTGCTTATGCACGACAACAGCAACGAGGGTGGTTTTTTTTTCGCTTTCTCGCTTTTTTGTCCACACAAAAAATAAGATTTCGGTAGGTTCGGAGTACGTTACCTGTATAATTATACCATGGGCAGGCTATTGCAGCCAAATCTGCCGCAGCGCAGTCAGGCTCGTGCGTGATCTAATCTTTCTCTCTTTTCGTTTGATTGCGGTTCTTGCTTTTTGTGCGCTTTTGCTTACTGCGCTTCTTACTCACACAAAGAAATGTTTGTTTGTATGAGTTTTGTCCGTTACGCACTGCAATTTTGTTAAAAATATATGTAAGTGTTTCAATAAAGTGTAATATTGTGTTAAATCATTAACTAAATCATTAACAATAATATAAATAAATGAGCAAATAAGTGCAATTGCTTAAAATATTTATCTAAAAAAAAATAAAGTGCGCATTTAAATTAGCAGTGAAAAGTGTAAAAAGGAAAGCCAATCAAAGTCGCGAATGCAGTGCTTGGGAGTGAATAGGCACGCGTGATGAGATGCAATGAATCAAAAAAGTCTGCGACTACAAATTATTTTCGTACGAAATTAAATACAATTCGTTTTACTAAATGCTTGCATAAATAAAGTAAAAATATAATACAGTCGAGGCAGTTTCCAACAGTGTAATACCCTATAAATTTTTTCTCGAAAAAAAAATTATTCCAATTTTTTTTTGGGCAAAACTATTTTTATACCTATAAGTTTGGTAAATTTGAACCGATTTTGATGAAAATCAAGACTTACGTCAAAAACTCAATTTGAAGTATATGGGGCAAGTTTCAAATTGAAATATTGAGGAGTGTGGGAGACACCACGATTAATCTATTGCGGGGGTGGGGTGTCAGGTTCGATCAAATTTGGATGTTGGTTTGTTCGCCATAGTCTCCGAGATCTAGGTTCATACAGACGGACAGACATGGCTCAACCGCTTAAGCATTTTGGTGTAATGGACTTGAGGTCTACCACGCCTCCTTTTGTCTGTTACACAAATTGCACAAAACTAGTATAAAAATCTTGGATTTAGCTGTAAAAACTGATTTTATATTATTTTTAACAAAATTTTACACATGTGCAAAATTTACTTTTAATTCGATCTATAATATTTTATAGCTGCGATAATTTTTTATAATTTAGTGCTTCAAATTCACATTTTTAAGGGCTTAATACATATATACGCCAATATATAGTAAACCAATAAAAATACTTTTCGTCTTAGTCCTACTGTGTAACTCTGGATGTTTCTAGTTGGTCTCTTTTCTGCCGCTGATGTTATTTAATACATTAATTGATCAACTAAGTTAACAGTGCGCAGACTTTTTTGGCTTATTGTAAGCAAACGGTTTTATTTGTTTTTTGTTTTGTGCAGCAAAAGTGTTAAGTGCCGTACGTGTGTGTGTGTGTGACGCGCGAAGATATGCGATTGCTTTTTCTATTCTTCCCATTTTTCTTTTCTGCTTTGATGGCAATAAGTGTAAAGAGTACGGCTAATCAGCGCGTTTTTCTCAAACAAAGAGTGTTGTCCTTTTTTTTTTGGTTTAATTAAGCGTATTTCAATGCAAGTGGGAGTGAAGTTTTTATTTATTTGTTTTACAGCGAATAATTGTATAATAAAATAAACAAAAATTTATTGAACTTTAATAAAACAAAATAAAATATAAAACTGCATACTAATGGCAATTACATACTTAAAATTTAATGAATTTCGGTTGATGTACTCATATGCCAGTTTTATGATATAAAGCAATTTTATTTATTCGCTGAAACAAAATTTGATAACGATTTCAAATATGCGAACTTGTCAATGCAAATACTGTGCATATTAAAATTTGTATTTATATTTTATTCAATTAACTCAATGTATTTATTATACGCTACGAAAGTGTGTAAATATTTACTAATTTAGCTGCGGTGCACGCCTAGCAACAAATACAATGTTTTATTTGCAGCCGCATCTGAGCGCTGAAACAACAACTGTTAAAAGAAGGATGAAGCAAAAGAGACAAAAAATATTAAAAAAAAAATTATTTGTAAAAGCGAAAGCAGCCCAACTCTCGCATTATTGTTGCTAGCTCAGCAGCGTCCCTTATTACAAGCGTGTGTATTTTGTTTTTGCTTTTGCATTGGCGCTCTCTGCTCGATGCTTACTCTGCGAAACGCTCAGAGAGCATTTTGGTCTGGTCAAGCGTTGTTGTTGTGCAATCATGATCTTGAATTTACATTTGACGCTTGTAAAGAGAGAGAGAGAGAAAGAGAGACAGTTGCCTTATTGCTTTTGTTTCGTTTTCGTTTGACAATTTGAGAGTTTAAAAATTATTTTATTTGGTCTGCAACTGAAGCTGCTGCTGAGTTCTTATTGTCAGTTTGCTTTGTTCTTTAAGTCGCGCGCGATGTAGACCGGTAAAAGGTTTTTTAAATGGGCATGTTTAACAAAGCCGCCGGGAAGTAAAAAATTTTAATTGTAAAGTATTATAATATATAATATTATTGTTATTACAGCAAATGAAGTTGTGTTTTGCATGCGAATTTTGTGTGTAAAGCTAATGCAACGGTGCATTGCAAAGGTGCGCGTAACAGTCCTCTTTTTTTTCTTTTTTTTTTTGAGTGAGAGTGCAAGCATTGTGCGTGTGAGGAGCAAAAATTCCGCTGCTTCTTTTCCTTATGATCTTATTTTCTTATTGCGTTTACAAAGCGGTCACTTTTAAAAGCAAAGACTTTTTTTTAATGATTTGGCAAATGCAAATTTCAAAGGAATGATGGGATCTTTACTTATGATTTCGAAGGGGTATTTTATGGCATTTATTTTTTAAAAATAATCTCGTTCAATTGTTGGCCGCAACTGCATTTTAAATGGTCCATCCTGAAGGTCCAATTTCCCATGACTCGTTCAAGCATTTCCACTGGTAATTGGCCAATAACACGAGTAATGTTTACTTCCAAGGCCTCAATCGTTGCAGGTTTGTCCACGTAAACTTTTGACTTTACGTAACCCTAAAGAAAAAAGTCCAGCGGTGTGTTATCGCACGATCTTGGAGGCCAAAGTGCGGGTCCCGTACGTGAAATTAATCGCTCACCAAATTGACCTCGCAATAGAGCCATTGTTTCATTGGCAATGTGGACCGGAGCGCCATCCTGTAGGAACCAAATTTCGTCGAGATCACGGGCAACAATTTCAGGCAGCAAAAAGTCCGTTAACATGGTCCGATAGCGTGCGCCATTGATGGTTACGTTCGTACCTTGCTCATTTTAAAAAAATACGGACCAATGATTCCACCAGCCCACAGACCGCACCAAACTATTTTTTTTCTTGGATGTAATGGCAGCTGGTGAATCTCTTCGGGTTGATCCTCTCCCCAAATACGCCAATTTTGCTTATTCACGAAGCCGTGGAGCCAAAAGTCTCATCACTGAAAAAAATTTTGATCGAAAGTTTTCATCGATCTTACCAAGAGCCCATTCATTAAAATGGCGACGTGCAGGAAGGTCATCCGGCATCAATTCTTGACTGAGTTGAATTTTGTATGCTTTCAAGCCGAGATCCAAATGTAAAATGCGCCAGGTGGTTGAATACGACCGGCCAAGTTGTTGCGATCGGCGCCGAATCGATTCCTCGCGGTCATAGTGAACACTGTCAGCTACCGCCGCTATAGTCTCTTTACTACGTGCTGGATGTGGTCGATTTGGTCGTGTATCATCAAACAATGAATACTGGGTTTTAAATTTGGTGATGGTGTTACGAATTGTGGGTTCGGTGGGTCGTTCTCAGCGCACGAAAAACATTCTATGCAGAACGCTGATTTGCGTAGTACAATTGTACAATTTGTAAACGTTGTTCGGTGTGTGATCCACACGAAAATCCCTATTGAAAAAAAAGATCATATCATTTTTAATATTTTGCTTTATCAGCAACGCCGCGCAATTAATTATTAAATAACATAGAACATGGAACTTCACAATATTTTCAACATTTAAAAGAAGGTAAGTGGAACATTTTTTTTTGCTTTAATAATCTACTAGCTCTTAACAAATGCTTTTTCGCCACAACTAAATAATACTTAATAAATAAAAAATCTATTAATCCAAAACTACAGTATAAAAAAATGGCGTACGAAAAGTCGGGCGCGGACGACTTTGGGATACCCTGTACCACTAGCTTGCAATAAAGTCCGGTTCCTTCACAAAAAACCAAAAACAGAAGAATTTTTAAGCAAAAAAATTTTTTTTTGACCGATCGTTCCTATGGGAGCTATATGATATAGTCGAGCGATTTTAATAAAATTTGACACAGTGCTTAAATACCTTAAAAAAGATCTGAATGCCGAATTTAGTTCAAATATCTTTACAAACAAACGAAACACATCGAATTTTGTATAAAAAACGTTTTTTTGTCGACCGACTGGTCCTATGGAGCTATATGATATAGTCAACCGATTTGGATTAAATTTAGTACAGTGCTTAGGAACTATAAAATACTCACGAATGTCAAATTTGGTCCCAATATCTTAACAAACAAACGAAACACAACAAATTTTGTTAAAAAATCGATTTTTTGGAAGATCGGACCTATGGGAGCTATATGATATAGTCAACCGATTTTGTTCAAATTTGGCAAATTGCTTAAGTGGTCTAAAAAATTTCCAAACGCCAAATCTGGTTACGATATCTTTATTAAAAAACGAAATATAGCGAACTTTTTCTTTAAAAAAGTTATTTTGGCCGATCGGTCCTATGGGAGCTATATGATATAGTCAACCGATTTTGATCAAATTTGGTACAGTACTTGGGAACTATATAAAACTTTCGAATACCAAATTTGGTTACGATATCTTCATAAACAAACGAATTATTCATCTAAAACTTTTTTTTTATCGAGGTCGTCTCAAACACCCACATGGGAGCTATATAATTTAACCCCGATATCAAAAAAATAAAATAAACTTGTCTTTCTATGGAATAATATGGGATCTAATGTGAAAGTTTGGTAACTCTAGCTCTTACCATCTCTGAGATCTAGGCGTTCAAACGGACGGACGGACAGACGGACAGACGGACATGGGTATATCGACTTCTCTATTCACCCTGATCATATTTTAGGTAACTTTGGGGTGTCTCCGACGTCTCCTTCTATATGTTACATACATTTTCGGCTTGCACAAACTTAATATACCCTTGGTACCATACGGTACAAGGGTATAAAAATAATGTGTTTTTTTTTAAATCGTTTTAGATGAAGTTTCTATATCTTCAATATTTTATTCTTAAATATGTACCGCTTGTTTTTACAATCGTTTTAGCTTATTAATGAATGGGCACAAAATATTATCACTATGTAGGATTTTTGGTTTGGTACATTAATTTGCTTCTTCATCAAAATACAGAATGCAAGACAAATGAGGCAAATGCGTCACTTGGGAAATATTTAAGCTGAATTACCGTCCTGTTGGTAATCGCTGAAGGCGAAGTTTTTCCGCACATAGTTTTGGCTCTAAACTTGCCTGAGGGCGTTTCATTTGTGATTTTTTTTAAGGAACTGTGTTTTGAGCACCGACTCGTAATTATTTCGGTGAAAGGAAATATGATATTTTGGTAAAATTTATTATCGGACTTTAATTGAAAGTGAGTTTTTATTGTAATTTGTGGATGACGATCACGAATATCAATATGCGTTTTGAAGTTTTGTCCGCTTTCAACTTGAAAATTTACCCATGAGGCCACGCTTTTTTCATTTTGGCCTGCCACCAATTTAACAGCGCGGGACTGAAAATGTCGCAGTTTCTGCCATCTTTACAAAACTCCGAGCTTAAGCCAAGCCGGCAAAGCTGCATCCGCAACGAAAAAATTCGGGCCAAATTAAAGAAATTTTGAATTTTCTTGATATTTTTAAAATACAATTTCTTTACAAAATTTCCAACTTAACTCTTTCGTTTTATGTTTCCCACCCTGAGGCGAAATAGTCTTTTAAGAAACTCAATATTGAGGCACTGAGAGCAGCTAGAACTAAAAAGTTGTTTAAGGCTATGTTTTATTCTACGCATATGTGGGCTACAACAAAGCGCCTACTTAAGACCCCCTCAGCCCTTCGGCTGCCATAAATTCGCAGCGACATCAGAAGTGGCGCAGCCGTGCACCACCTATTATTATGGTTTTTTCCACACATAAAGTACCTATGTTCCTTAAAAGTTATTAAATATTGAAAAACAAATTTTTGGCTGGTTTTTAGCTTAAATAGTAAAAAAAAAATTATTGTTAAAGAATTTAAAGACTGGCAATATTAAAAAAAAGATTTTTTGATTCAATAAGTCTTAAAATTATCTTATCGATTCTTTATCATCTATCAGTTGCATTTTATTTCTGACTAAACATTTGTTAAAAGGGTCTAGCTGAGTAAGATATTGGAAGCTACCCGCAACGATTTTGGAAAACTTATAATACTGTTCAATGCATATGGCAAAAAACCGAAAATATATAAAAATTTAAGTTTTTAAACTTACCGCGTTGCGGCTTATTTAAAAGAAAATGTGTTTTTCGTTTTTTTTTAATTGTGAAAATTTATTGTGTTAAGTAACAATAAAATTAAAACCCAAAAAAAATTTTTTAATTAAACTGCAACGCGTTAACTTTAAAAACTGACTGCATCATTAGTTTCCAAATTAGTTTGGGGCAGTTTTCAGTACCTCATCCAGAGATTCTTTGATCAAAACTGCTCCA
>JBAMAX010001091.1:0-45354 GCA_037043745.1 Chymomyza amoena
ACTTCCCAGGCACTTCCCTGTAATTATTTCTTTAACTGCAATTTGAGCCAACTTAATTTAAAGGCACATTAAATTCAAGCATATATCGTTCGAAAGAAATTGTATCCCATTGTATTATGCCCATACAATTAGCTACCATTCCCGGTTGACACCTTGCTACACTCTCTCCCTGTGTGATACCTAAGCACCTTTGCGGAAAAGTAACTCCCACGCATTTACACACCCCGAACAAACCATAATACCCCAAACACCTTTTAGTCGTTTTTGCCAAAAATCGCCAACCAACCAACGAGCTGTCAGTTTGTTGTTATACAACTTCCCAGCACCCCTGTGCTCCCTCCCTTTACCAAATCCTGCGCCGGCTTTAGGGGCTTTACTTGTCTCTATCGTGGCATATCGGGCTGCCGCTCCCTGTCGCACCCCTCGTGTGTCGCAGTTGTCGCAATTAAAGCCTGTCAAACCTTTGACACACGGCGCTTTCTGTAGCTGCTTTTCATTTCACTTGTGACAACTTCTTTATTTTTTTTTTTGTCTCTTTTTTTGGCAAAAAACAAGAAATTAGGTTTATTTTTTTTTTCGGTTGGTTCCCCCCAATTTGCTTTGCGTATTTCGTATTTCGTTTATTTTTTGCTTAAGCAGGGCCGGGTTGGGTTCTTCAATTAATTTGGACTGCAGTAAATCGATTCTTGGAACTGTTAGATTTGCTAATTGCTTTTGGGAGCAAGCACACGCCCACTAATTGCTGTGGCAGCCCGCCCAGTGGCAAGCCACGGTTCGTTGCGAGCAATTAAACTTTGTTAGAATTTCTACGAAATTTCGCGTGTATTTCGCAACAATTGAAGCGACGCCATGTTCAAAATTAGCATAACGGTAACAGGCTTTATTTGCGTGCGTGTTTGTGCATGTCGCTTGCCGCTGCTCGCTGCTCTGCCTGCCACCTGTGGCTGCCACAGCAAGTGGCAAGTGTGTTTACAGCAATTAACACACAAACACACACACCCACACACAGTTGCACACTTACACTTGCACTTTGTTTTGTTTACTCAATTTTTAATTATTTTTTTTTAGAAATGCACTTAAAATTTTTGTTTATTTTATTTAAGCTAAATGCTTGCACTTTTTATTGTTTTTAGCCCGATTTCGCTTTGTGTTTATTTTCGCGTTGTTTTTATTGCAGCGTATTTTGCGCGTACGCGCGCATTGTGTTTAGCCCAAACGCGGAAGCGGCCGAGGCGCCAAAAAGCCCAACAAATTTACTGTGCTTCCGTCTGCCTTGACGTGCAAACGCAAAATGCGCCCGAGTCGTGCGCGCGTTCAAGAAAACCGAGCAGCAGCAATGAGCCTAACATAAGCAGCGCCGTCAGCGCCAACAGGAGCAGCGTTAGCAGTGCGTCGACTGCGTCGGCAACTTCAGGCGGCTTTTGGCACTTTGCATCTGCTAGACATCGTCGTCGTCGTTGTCGTTGGCGTCGTTAGCAAACTGTTTGATTGCTGAACGCTGACGTTGACGCTGGCTGACGAAGGCGTCGAACAAAAAAACGAAGTGCAAACACGAAGCTGCCCAGCCGCCTGCTGTAGACGAAGGCGCTGCTGCTGTTATACATATAACATATAACATGTGTCCGTATAGTATATAACATTTTTCTGGCTTAATTAATGCGCTGCCTGCTCATTGATGGCAGCTAACGGCGACGTTGATGTAGACGTTAACGTTGACGCAGACGTCAGCGACGCTGTTGACGCTGACGCCAGCTGTGAATTTAGTTTTGTTGAAGTAATATTTTAATTGTTTTTAAAAATAAAGGTGGATAGTTGAAGAATTTTAATTTTTATCACTCAAAAAGCTGCTTAAATCGAAGATTTTTTTTTTATTATTAATATAAGAGAAAACTTTATTTTATTTTTAATTTATCTCTAAAGATTAAAATGACTTTTTTTAAATTTAGAATTAGTAATCTAGGAAATAGTATAGCGATGCTTGAAAGCTTAAAGCAGATCATCGATTCTTTGAAAAACAAAGAGGCATGTCCAGGAACACCCCATAATACGTGGTATTCTGTGGGCTTAGTCAGACGCTTGACGTGCTGAGATTTCTTAGATCTTGGATGCATTATTAGTAAGCCCAAGCCATTGAAAAAGAATGGTTGGATCCACGGAACTTATTTCTTTCTTTTAATCTGAACCCCATCGATCTAAGGCTGCGAAGCTTATCTTTCGCTTCAGGCAACCCAAAAACATGTTCTTTCCCGCAATTCCATTTTTTTTTTTTTTGAGTCTGCATCAATCAGCTTTTTGCCCACTGTGCGCTGCTTGCTTGTAGCAGTCAGCTTTGTCGCAGCGTGCCACAATTCGATTTTTGAGATACTACATTTTAAAAAAAAAAAACAAAACACAGCAACAACAACAACAACAACAAACTGCGTTGGTTTTATGCGCGGCACGTGACTTTCAATGCAAACATGAGCGCCACTCCGAGTAGCATGCCCCAAGTTGCTAAATGATCAGGCAGCTGGAATACATGGAGTCAGCCCTTTCTAGTCATCGTCATCGTCGACATCGTCGTCGTCGTCATCAGGCTGAAATTCGACACTTGTACAACACGGAAGATAAACATTAGATACATGTGTGTGCAAGTATGTATGTGGACACCGTGTTATGGAAGCGACCAGGGCTGCAGCAGCTCACAGTAACTTGAGACAAAAGTTTTTAGAACAGCCCCCCCCTGGGTAAGCAGTGTCAGCAATAAATTTTGAAGAGAGGGTGGATCTTTAGGTTTGGGGCAAGGGCAATCTATATCTAGACAGATCAGGCCAAGGTTTGGTTCAGAAAGTCATCATTTAAATTAATGTCTCCCTGGAAAATCGAAGCTGTTCGCCATATGATGCTGCAAGATGGACTCACGATTTATCGGGGAAATGAGGCTGGTATAAGTTCTTTTAACAACAATTGACGAGTTTTTGGAACAGGCCCCCCTGGTTAAGCAGTATCAGCAATAAATTGGAAGAGAGGGTAGATCTTTAGGTTTGGGGTAGGCAGATCAGAGGAAGATACTATGAGGTTTGGTTCAGAGAGTCATTATTGCAAGGAATTGTCTCCCTGGAAAGTCGAATCTGTTCGCCAAATGATGCTGCAAGATCGACTCACGAACTATCTGGAAAATGAGGCATTCGTTGGTATAAGTTTTTTCAGCAACATTTTAAGAGAACTTTTGAAAGCTTGATTCTTAAGCTTAAAAGCAGATTTAGGGAGCTTCAAAAATTACTGGTATAAGGGATTAATACTCGTAGGGACGTCTTTTCGAAGTCAAAGGCCAAATATACTTCTTTTGAAAACTCGATTCTTAAGCTTAAAATTCGATTCAAGGAGCTTCAAAAGATGACTGATGGTATAAGGTCATTGTTATTCGTAGGGATGTCAAAGACAATCGTTAACTGAGGAGGGAGATTAGGAGTTGGCGTAAATATACTTCTTTCAATATATTGGAAACCCATTAAGATTACTTCCATGAATACCAAAGTCAACCCACGCTAAGCCAAAAGAGCGCGGAAAATTTCGAGTCACACATTTTGCTGATGGCTTCGATTTGCACTTGTCCCTGTTAGTGTATGGGTGTGTATCTGTGAGCCGTGTGTAGCCGTGTGTGTGTGTTTTGGAGTGTGGATTATGGAATGCTGACGCTTAGTTAGACAGAGACTTACCTGTGTCTCTTTTTTTTTTGTTTTTTCCTGCTTGCCTGCTGTTGCTTTTTGGGTTCTGAGGCTTTTCCTGGAATTCTGACAGCGCCAAAAATGTTTCTTTCAACGGTTATGCCACATTGTCTGCCCTTAACAGGAAGGAAATTGTCTTTGCTGCGGCTTTTCCTGCTGTCAACGCAACAAATTAACAGCAAATTAGTTGGAAAAGCAAACAAATTTAAGTAACTTAATCAAGACGGCTGGCCAAAAGCAACAGCCTGAAAAACAACAAAAACAAAAGAGAAAAAAAAAGAACAGTGTATTTTAACCACGTTAAGACGCAGAGTGGCCAAACAACCTTGAAGGCGCCCCCAAAGCGCATAACTCAAGGGCCACCAATAACCCAAGCTCATGCATAATGCAGGCCGGGCCAGGCCGGCTACTTGTCCTGTCAGCCAAGCTTTGGCGGTGACCAACTCCAGCCCTTTAAGCTGCTTTTTCAACAAATTAATTATGAGCAGAAATAAAAAGGAGAAAAGGAGGAGAAGTCATTTTGTGGTAAGAAAGTGTGGATACTCTTTAGAGAGATTGTAGGGGTTGGCATTGTCAGTATATTGCAGGTACATGTTTATGAAACGGATTTCTTGGGGAGTTTGTTTCTGCTTTTTTTGAGTGAAATCCTTATTTATATAAATTGAGTTACCTAACTAAGTACTCAGTTTGGTATTTTAACTGTCTGAGTACTACTGGGCTGAATACAGAATCAAGATAATTTAAATGCTTATCCAAGCTCCACTTGAGACTCTTCAAAAAAAATCTCTATCCAGCTCACGTTCGTATTAGTTCCAAAAAGCAATGTGCCCAGATTTTAAAAATAACTTTCCCAACTCATTCAGAACCAGCTAAAACCAATCAAAGTGCGCTCCAACCTCTTTGATTACTTAAACTGCTCACAAATTTCTTGGTAGCCTTTAGAGAGCTGTGCGCAGATTTGACAGATTATCGACGTTCGTGATCGATTTAGCTCATTGTCTGGTGATCAAATATAATGATAGCAACAACCCAAGAAATGATAGGGTTGAATATCCTGTACATTTTTAGGGTATCAAAAGCAAACAGGTGATCCCAGCGCACAAAACAGTTCAATTGAAGCTTTGAATGGGAAACAAATACAAGACAAGATCTCATCTCATCATCGTCATCATCGTGATCATCATTATCATGATCAGTGGAATAACTTAATGCACTTAGCAACATATTTTGGGCTGAGGCAACAACATTTTTGCCTCACACTCGCACTTCATCAACGCGAAATGATTGGCATGCCAACGTCAACGTGGACAGCAGCGATCATCATCATCATCCTGATGATCATTATGATGATGATCAAGATGACTTAAACAAGGCGCACAAGGGACACTTGGGACACGCGGACATGCAACGTGGCACTGGGACATGTGTAAAGGAATCGTTTAAAATAAATGACAGCAGCCGCGTTCCTGTCCCGCCCCCCTGTTGCCACTGCCACGGCATAATTACCCAACACACACACACACACCAATACCATTAAAAGATCACAATAATCAATACGTCGTCACAGCTTATTGAGGAGTTTCTGTTCGGTTTGGCTCTGGAGGATGCGTGTGTGGTCCATGTTTTCGGTGACTTTGTTTGAACTTGGAGCTCGACTTGGAGCTTGGAGTTGCTCTATAAAGCCAGCTCCAGCTAGCTGTAGATTATTTGTTTACACGCATCAACTCGTTGCAAGCAAAAGTTGCCAATTTATCATAGCCAACTGCAGTCGCCGCTTGGATGGATATTGGCCTAGACCAAAGACAGCAACTTCAACACCTTGGCCAAAAACTTGCCGCAGGCTACAAATAAATTCTAGTTGGAGCAGCAGCAACAGCTGAGCCAGGTGTTGAAGCTGCCTGCTGGATGAGATGAGATGCTGATTGACAGTTGGGTGTGTCCAAAGCCAAGTTAAAACAAAAAATTATATGCAAAAAAAAGAGATATATATAAAAGAGAAAATAAGTTTTAAGGCGTTGAAAACTTTTGGCGCACATCCTTTGACCAAAGCTTATACTTTGAGGAAGAGGAGGAAAAAAAATATCTAGCGAAAATTGTCAACTTGCCACGCATTTGATTAAATGCAGGAATTTTTGTATACACTGACAAGGAGCATATTAGGGGTCTATGGAACGTATGCGAGGAAGGATTTGGGTAAGGAGCTCCAAAGCTAGCTGTAGCTTATACACTACACAACTTTTTCACTTAGTTCGCTTTTATATGATGTGATTCTTAGTTTTAATCTTTTTTTCGGTGTAATGTAAATTTTTACTTAACTCCTCTAGGACTATCTCATTATAATTAAAATTGCTCATCCGCCTATTTGGCAGACGCACAGAGTTAGTCTGACAATGCAGATGAATTCTTAGCAAACTGAGGGAAGCCTCATTAAGCACCTAGTTATGTTACGCTAAGTTAGTTTATGTTAGGTTAGGGCGGCAGTTGAGACTGATGTCCCAACTCACTTAGGCCAAGGGTAGGCCCGTTGCGATACCACTACAGTGAGCTATTTCACAACTCTTCCCCACTTGAGAGGTCCCCTTTAATGGATGGGGAAGCTATCCGGCTGCCTGAATAAACCTTAAAAGACAACAGAGTCCAAGTTCAGAGAGCTGAGATAAATCGACTAGAATGTGTGACTTTAGGAACCTAAGTCTTTTACTACCCAGCCCAGGGCAATGAAAGAAAGAGTGTTCCACCGTCTCCAGCTCCTCCTCATCGCCACAGCTTCTACAGAAGTCATGGTGGAGAGCTTTTAACCTGGATGCGTGGTTTCCCACCAGCCAGTGTCCCGTGATAGCACGGATGACAGGTGATCACTGGGCTCTACTCAGACAGCAAAGTTCCTTAGTTCTTTTACTGCAGTACGTCGGCCAAGCTTGCCGCGAGATTCTACACGTGTTCGATGTCCGATTCCACGTTGTGCAAGAGCGAAAAACCTTCGTATTCTTAGTTTATAGCTGGCCATGGGTATACCCAGGCACTCTTTGTCTTGAAGAAGGATGCTGGTAGTTCCTTGTCTAGCCAGTTCATCCGCAATACACTTTCCCTCGAAGTCCCGAGATCCATATGAGGTGAATTGAATAGTGCTCAACCATCTCCCCTAGAGATAAGCGGCAGTTGTTCACTGACTTCATACACTAAGTCATCGAAACTAGGGACTTAATAGCCGCTTGGCTGTCCGAGTAGATACATAAGTTCTTATTTCGAATTTGTAGATTTCTTATTGTTATTAAAGCCTCCCGGATTGCAGTGACCTCTGCCTGAAAAGCAGTTCTAATGATGAAATCCTCAACGTAGACGTCACCGCCTACACGGTCGTCTTGCTTAGAATCTTACGTGTGTACCTTTATCGAGCCCGCTGGGCCTGGTTCTCCTATATTCCACTCCCCCTGGGTCTCCCTTAAGAATCTTTGCATGACCAAAATCTTAGTCATTCCATTTTTTCGCCACTCCCATGCGTAAAGCTGATAGAATGGCTTGTTGTTTTCCCACCTTGTTCAGTGGTAGGAGGTTTAGAATAGCATCTGGAGCTTCGTTTGGGGTATATTGGGCTAACTAGAGAAACTCTTGTTAGGCCAAAGGGTCCTTTACACTCCTTTATCCTTCTAATAGAACTACAAAATCTTGCTAGTAGGGTCAGCAATAGACAGAGTTTGAATGAACAGGTTTTTGAGCCTTATTTAAGGCCTGTCAGCTGAGGGATCTACTGATTGTGTTGAGTCAAATGTGTAGATTGTTCAGCTGTAGCAATCCGTGATGCATCCAATAAGTGACAAATAGATATTCCAGAAAAATCTAATTGGAATCCATTCAGGCTGTTACCATGTTGAAAATTTGCATAAGGCAATCTTCGCCATTTTATTTTCCATATAAATTGGATTTGGAGTCAAAGCTACGATGTATCCTAAAGTCGATCTGAGCCCACGCACAAATTCCAACTAGTTCCACGAACCACGCTCCAAAGCCCGCCCAATTCAAATACTGCTGTCAAACTAACGCAAAACAAATCGCAAAAGGCCAACACGCATTTAGAGCAGCGGAAAAGACAAAGACTGAGGATGAGCAGGATGAGAGAGGGACTGGGACGCGTGGGTGGCGCCACTTGGAGGACATCTTTGACATGGCGCGCCTTGCAACAAAGTGAACAATTTTTTAATTGCATTTTTGCCAACTGTCGCTGTGGATTATTGGCAAGCGATTCATTCATTCATTCATTCATTCATTCCGTTGAATGCGCCGAGCGAGCAACTTGGCAAATTGCAATTGCGAAAATGCCAAAAATCTCCTTCTAGGATATCTTTCTATTTTTTTTTTTTTTGCTTCACTTAAAACAATCTACACAAAAGTTGCATTAGCCGAGAGATTTGTCGTCACGGCTAGAAATTGTTTCCTGCAGGGTTTAAGAAGTTTTCATTTCGAGAATTTGCACTTGGCTGAAGCTTTTGTTTCTCGCGTTTGCATTCTTAAAGTGTTTGCAGATTGCTAATTTTGAAAAGGACTCTGCAAATGAATACGAAATAGATTAGCGCTGTAGGGTGGAATTTGAGTTAAGAGAGATATTTCCTTTTAACGGGTTTGTATGGCTTGAGCAAGTGACATAAAGCTTAAGTTGAAGTTGCTGTCAACTCTAGAAACAAAAGTAATCTCATTCAGGATAGGAGTGCACTGGATGTCTACTTTATAGTGCTAAGAAGGTTGGATAAACGTAGAAGCAGATTTGGTAGCAACTTGAAATTTGCTTAATTAAATCAGTTCAGGTTTAATTCGAGCATTTTAGAAAGAGTAAGTGGAATTTTTGAGAAGCTTTGGGTATGAAGACAACCCGTATTCTCCTCCAAGAGTGAGGTATGTATCCCCAGTCAAAGCTTGCACTAAACAGACATATCAGTGGGCTTAGGTTGAAATCCAGACATTTCTGGAGAAGTGCTGGGAATTTCCGTCCCCACCAGGTGCATTGCAAGGTTCAAAGGAGCCAATTGCCCATCTGACTTTGTTGGCATCGAATATAGTGCCAGATATTCTGGCAGCCCCTCGGAGCTTTGGCTCGATTTAATCTGAGAGTTGTGCATTTCCACTGCAGATTGAAGAGCCTGGAAAGTGAGTTTGGAGTAAAAGCTCCACGGTCTGAAGTGAAGGAAGCATAACTCCTGCTCAACAGATCCACCCCGTTAGAGGACTGTTTGGCCATGACTCGCTGAAGTGTAGCCGCTTCTATAAGGTTTTGGACATTATTGCAGAAGTTCTTCCAGGTTTCCCTTTTAGAATTTCTGATATTATTGTTGTAGTCAGGGAGGATTGTTTTCCTAGCTTTATTGAAGAGCCTCCTAACAGTTTTCCTCTTAGCGGTTAGGTTGGCGTTCCACCAGGGCACCTCGCGTTTCGACTGGTAAGAGCGCTCAACAGTACTGGCTTGGAAAGAGGAGATCAGCATATCTTCAAGCTGGTTTCCAGCCAAATCAACCTCGTCTACCGAGTTGATGTTGGAAACTAAAGAGTCGATCGCATGTTCGACCAGTGTCTGAAAAAAATCGAGTTGGTCTTCTTTGGATTAAAGACCTCTGCCTTAACTCTAACCACCCCGGCAAGTGGTCTGAAAGTGGTCTGAAAATTAATAAAGATTGTCTTCTACCCTCGGATTTTTATGGGGATTTTAGAAAATGAACTTACCGAAATCGGTTTCGGTTCAACCTTGTCTTCAAGTTTAAAATAAAAAATGGCGGACGTAAAGTCGGGCGCGGACGACTTTAGGATACCCTGTACCACTAGCTTGTAATAAAGTCCGATTTCTTCACAAAAAACCAAAAACAGAAGAATTTTTAAGCAAACATTTTTTTGACCGATCGTTCCTATGGGAGCTATATGATATAGTCAACTGATTTCAATAAAATTTGACACAGTGCATAAATACCTTAAAAAGATATGAGTGCCAAATTTATTTCAAATATCTTTACAAACAAACAAAACACATCGAATTTTGTATAAAAAACGTGTTTTTGGACCGATTGGTCCTATGGGAGCTATATGATCTAGTCAAACGATTTGGATTAAATTTGGTACAGTGCTTAGGAACTATAAAATACTCACGAATGTCAAATTTGGTCCCAATATCTTAACAAACAAACGAAACACAACAAATTTTGTTAAAAAATCGATTTTTTGGAAGATCGGACCTATAGGAGCTATATGATATAGTCAACCGATTTTGTTCAAATTTGGCACATTGCTTAAGTGCTCTAAAAAAGTTCCAAACGCCAAATCTGGTTAGGATATCTTTAATAAAAAACGAAATATAGCGAATTTTTCTTTAAAAAAGTTATTTTGGCCGATCGCTCCTATGGGAGCTATATGATATAGTCAACCGATTTCGATCAAATTTGGTACAGTAATTATGAACTATAAAAAACTTTCGAATACCAAATTTGGTTACGATATCTTCGTAAACAAACGAATTATTCATCTAAAACGCTTTTTTTTGTCGAGGTCGTCTCAAACACCCCCATGGGAGCTATATAATTTATCCCCGATATCAAAAAAATAAAATAAACTTGCCTCTTATCGAATAATATGGGATCTAATGTGAAAGTTTGGTAACTCTAGCTCTTACCATCTCTGAGATCTAGGCGTTCACACGGACAGACGGACGGACGGACAGACGGACAGACGGACATGGGTATATCGACTTCTCTATTCACCCTGATCATATTTTAGGTAACTTTGGGGTGTCTCCGACGTCTCCTTCTATATGTTACATACATTTTCGGCTTGCACAAACTTAATATACCCTTAGTACCATACGGTACAGGGTATAAAAAATACTAATTCGCATCCCATCTACTACTCTTTTCTTTAATCTATTAGTAGATGGTAATTATACCCTGTACCGTATGGTTACAAGGGTATATTAAGTTTGTGCAAGCCGAAAATGTATGTAACATATAGAAGGAGACGTCGGAGACACCCCAAAGTTACCTAAAATATGATCAGGGTGAATAGAGAAGTCGATATACCCATGTCCGTCTGTCCGTCTCCGTCCGTCCGTCTGTCCGTGTGAACGCCTAGATCTCAGAGATGGTAAGAGCTAGAGTTACCAAACTTTCACATTAGATCCCATATTATTCGATAAGAGGCAAGTTTATTTTATTTTTTTGATATCGGGGATAAATTATATAGCTCCCATGGGGGTGTTTGAGACGACCTCGACAAAAAAGCGTTTTAGATGAATAATTCGTTTGTTTACGAAGATATCGTAACCAAATTTGGTATTCGAAAGTTTTTTATAGTTCATAATTACTGTACCAAATTTGATCGAAATCGGTTGACTATATCATATAGCTCCCATAGGAGCGATCGGCCAAAATAACTTTTTTAAAGAAAAATTCGCTATATTTCGTTTTTTATTAAAGATATCCTAACCAGATTTGGCGTTTGGAACTTTTAGAGCACTTAAGCAATGTGCCAAATTTGAACAAAATCGGTTGACTATATCATATAGCTCCTATAGGTCCGATCTTCCAAAAATCGATTTTTTAACAAAATTTGTTGTGTTTCGTTTGTTTGTTAAGATATTGGGACCAAATTTGACATTCGTGAGTATTTTATAGTTCCTAAGCACTGTACCAAATTTAATCCAAATCGTTTGACTAGATCATATAGCTCCCATAGGACCAATCGGTCCAAAAACACGTTTTTTATACAAAATTCGATGTGTTTTGTTTGTTTGTAAAGATATTTGAAATAAATTTGGCACTCATATCTTTTTTAAGGTATTTATGCACTGTGTCAAATTTTATTGAAATCAGTTGACTATATCATATAGCTCCCATAGGAACGATCGGTCAAAAAAATGTTTGCTTAAAAATTCTTCTGTTTTTGGTTTTTTGTGAAGAAATCGGACTTTATTACAAGCTAGTGGTACAGGGTATCCTAAAGTCGTCCGCGCCCGACTTTACGTCCGCCATTTTTATAAAAAAGACTCTGATCTCCAGAAAAGGATAAGAAGAAGAAGAAGAAGAATTAAGAATATCCGAGTTCTCTAAGCTGTTATTTGAATTTCAAAATGTTCCAAATAATTTGTTTTACTGTAGGAACAGGCTAGTCAACTTTTTACCACAACGCCGAGCACGCAAAACACTTATAACCTTTACGCCTCTCACAGCAAAACAAAAAATGCCATTCACTTAAAATTTGGTACAGATGTTCGGGAAGAGTGTACCAACACAACAAAATAAAAAAAATCGATAATCGAAAATACGTTGCCCGCGAAATTTAAAAAGTTCTCCAAAAGCTGCTTAATATTCAAGGATATATACGGGGATTTTAGAAAGATTACGTGTAATTTTTCCAGAAAATTTAAATTCTTAAAAATTAATACAGATTCCCTTACTTTTAATCAGCCTCGGATTTTAGTGTGAATTTAAATACAATTTCCTTATTACCTTCATAATTCCTATAATTAACTTCCAAAGCTTCTCGATTTTCATTCCCAGTCCACAAATTTTCTAGCAGTGTATTATGAAACTGGCTTAAATTAAATGCTATTAATATCAATATAAAAGCAAAACATTTCTGTGCGTGATTTTTTTTCTTCTTCCAATTGACATTTAATTTAATTAATTAATTCTTTTGCGAGAGCAGAAAATTTAATTAAAGCCAGCTCTTCATACGTTTTTAATTAAATTTTGTTTGTTATTGCAGATTCTATTTATTTATTCCACAAGTTGTGTTAAATTTTTATTTTAAATTTATTCATCATTTTCTTTTTGAATTTATTTAACAATTTCTCGTAGTATTTACATTTTACAAACAGCTCCTTCCTATTGTTATTGTTGTTTTTGTTGTTATTACAGTGAGCTCCCGCAGTTGCTGCCAGCAACAATAACAAAAGCAACAAAAACTCTTATTATTACTCTCAGTTGTTGTCATTGTTGTTTCTGTTCGTGTTGTTGTTTGTGTTGTTGTTGTTGTTGCACAGTGTCGTGCTGCTTTACTTTCATGTTGACAATGTAAACAATACAATTTAGTTGTCTTTAATGATATTTTCAACATTTTGTTGCTGTTTTTGCTGTTGCTGTTGTTGTTGCTGCCACATACATATTTTAATTTTTAATTTTTGTATACACACACACGCACACCATCACGCACACACTCACACATAGATACACATTCCATGCAGCCGCTACCAAAAACAAACAAAAAATACAAAAAACATTTAAGTTGTTGTTGTTTTACTTTTGAAGTTTTTGTTTTTATTTTGTTTTTGGTTGTTGTTGTTGTTGTTGCCCAGCGCTTGTTGGCTGTTTTTGTTTAAACGTTTTGGCCGCCTCTGTTACCGCCCTCTGACGCTGCCGCTGCCGCTGCACAGTGGTCTGCGTCGTAGCAAAAAAAACTGCATCAAAAATTTAAAAGTTTGGTGCCAAATTTTTTTTGGTTTGATTTCCATTCAATATAGTTAATTGATATATTTTTTATATATTTATTTTTATTTATTTCTTTTAATAGACCTTAAAAAAATGGAATGGCACAAAAACAAGAAAAGATTAATTTTTTTCTAAAATCAGCAAAATATTTCTCTTTGTTTTAAATGCCAAGTGTCGGTCAATCAAATTTACCTATAACGAACTAAATTAAGTTAATTTAAGAAATTAAAAAAAAAAAAATTCGTTAATGGGAATTATTATTATTATATCGAAAAAAAAATTGTTGTTTGCTGAACCCTCTAAAAGCAGGCTAACCAATAACTGACGAAGGGTTATATCTGCCGAAGTCTTTAATAGTTCCATCAAATCGATTTGATTGTTATTTCCTATCATCCACTTAAAAAATTAATAATTATATAATAAGTACAGTTTTAAACAAAATGGTGATTGAAATATATTTAAAAAATAACTTAACGCATTAAGAAAATTTAAAATTTTTTAAGAAAATGTGCTGGTTTGAAAAAATTCAAAATTCAGTACAATTAAATAAAAACGAAAATTAATATTTTTCTAAATTATGCCGCCACGTACTTAACACGCCTTATAAACAGAAATTTTGAAAAACATTTTTTTTACCTGTCAATCGACCAGCATCATTAGTTTTCAAAAATCGCTGGGGCCAGCTTTGACCGATTTATCCAGCTTCACCCTCTACTCAAAATTTGATTTAAACCTTCAAAATTTTTTCTTAAATATGTAATAGTTTCTTATGATCATAATTTTTTATCGTTAGTATTTTAAAGCTTGAAACAAAAAATTGAAATTTATATTTAAAATTCTATAAATTATTAGAAATATAATAAACTAATAACTTAGATCTTTTTTTAAGCTGATTCTATAGTAGTGTTCTGCAAAAAAAAAAACTTAAAGTTCTAAATGATTCCTCAGAATTTGATTAAAAAATTCAAAAATAATTTGTATTATATAGTATAACACCTAATTGTGTTCTTACACGGCAAATACGTTCCAGAAAAAACCTCATAAAAAGCCAGAGTAAAAAAAAACGTGAAGAAGATCCTTAAGAAACTTAATTAGAAATTGGAATTCCCTAACTAAATTTCTGAAAGATAACATTTAATAATCTTTAAAAATTTAGACATACTACCATAATACTGTGAAGCAATTAACTAAGTTATTATTATTGGATTATAGCCTTAATAATAATGTATTCGAAAAGATTTTTTTAGCCATGCTAAATCGAATGAAATTGTAAAAATAAAAATATATGTTTCATATATTTATATTATACTAGTGGGCCGGGCAGACGTTGTCCTGCCCAAACTTATGGAATACCCTTAAAGTGTATAAACATCGTAAGATTCTCTAGTTAGCTTATCTAGACAATCATTAGATTTTTGCATTAGTTGACTTTCATGACTGTCTAAAAAGCCGTATGGACGAACTTAAGTATTCTTAAGAAAGCTCTAATAAATTCATGCCCCACAGAAACTACATTTCAACCCCTTTGCGACTCAGATTCGTCTGCACTTGATGTTCAATACCCGATGTTGAACAATTTTCTAAAATTCTAAATTCACGATATTCACAAAAATACGTATATCTCACGAACCAATACAAACAATCACATCGCAATAAACTGAAAACTTCCGTATTGACAACTTCTACCACACACAAAAATATATTTCAAATTCTTCAACGTGTTCATGAGAACACCCGTAACACGTAAAACATTAACATTAGTAAATATGACACAATGCCACACAAAAAAAATAAATAAAAGAAAGTTTGTCGAAAAATTAAAAAAAATGTTAGGGATGGCAACCCTTATCTCTTAGGCTTATGAAATGGGGTATGAAATAGATGTTAGCCGATTCTCAGAAAATATTTCAAAAGCGTGTCAAAAAGTTCTCTTGAAAACGGAATTTCTTGTATTGATTTAATATATATAAAGCCAGCACGGAACTACAATTTTTTATAAAGTTTATAATATTTACAAAGATAAGATTGAATTTTAGCTTTTTTACCGCGATACTGTTTGGCAGGATTTGAAAATTATTTTGATAGCCATCTCTAACATTTTTTTTCTAATAACTTATCCGAAGTAATTTAATTTCAAGTGGGCTCCCCGTGGGCCGCTTGCGGCGATGGAGGGGTGGGGGTTGTTGAGCGAAGCGAGCAGGGTGCGAATCCCCCTAGCACCATTATATATTTCGTTAAAATTTGCAATATCTACTGACAATATTTTTCACCTACGACTCCATACGAATGCGACCACTGTGCGCTGCCTCTGCTGCCGTCATGCCAAACTTTTGTACGTGTGTACGCGTGTGTGCGAGTGTGTGAGTATGTGCTGGTATGAGTTGTTACGCGTCGCCACCCAGAAGCTCAAGTTTATAAGAGCCTACATATTCCATCATCATCATCATCATCGTCATGCTCGTTGTTGCTGTTGTTGTTGTTGGTGTCCTCGTTCTCGTGCCTTGATCCTCTGCAAAGTCATCGTTGAAGTCTTCTTGGTCGGCGCTCAACTTTGTGTTTTCGATAAGTTGTTGGCTGCCACGCAACGACACGGCACACAACACACAGCAGCAGCAACAGCAGCAACAACAAAAAAGGGCCACCATTGCAACATCATTATGACGAACAACAACAACACGAACAACATCATGATCATTACGGTGATCATCATCGATAGACCCTGGCCTGGGCTTTGGCTATGGGGGCTACTATGCAGCACATTTGATTTGTTTGTCGCTGCTGGCTGTGCCCATTAAAAGTACAATGACCAGAAAATAACGTTATTAAGCAGGCAGAGATCGGAACGATCAAGCAATCCATCGACATCCTCACAACAAACTGACCAAACGACCGAGCGACACTTTGACGTTCTCGGACAGACATTCCGGCACAAAGGCACAAAAACCTAAAAACCTCGGAATCAAAACAAAGTGACCAAGAATGGCCCAAAACACGCACACACCGATCCATCCACCGATCCATCCACACAGAAGGCACGATCGAAAGCGAAAACGGCACAAAACGTTGGAGGTCCGCTGCGTAAGCAAACAGCTTAAATCGAAAGAAACAAAACAAAAAAAAAAAACAAAAAGGAACAGAAAGGAACCCCATATCTTCTGTTATTATACTCTTCAGGTGGGAATATGCGTTTGGGGTTTTAAATGATTTGTTTTTGGGAATTGATATTTTCATTGACCAAAGGGGCAAAAATTAGGTTTATGTTAAAACTGTAGTCGGGACCTTACGTGCCAAAGTCACTTAGGCCAAAGAGTTGTGTGGACCTTACACTTCCCACTATGAAAGTACCCAGTATGATCTAAAAGTCACGTCCATCTGGCGGCCTAAATAAACCTCGAGGGACTACTTGAACTCTTTTCATAGAACTGAGGTAGGTCATTTTAAAGTATGATTTAAGAAAAAGGAGCCATGTTTTACACAGCCAAAGGTGCTTAAGCGGTATAGCTTCTGTATTCCAAGAAATATTAAAAATTTTTGAAGACTTTAGAATAATTGTTGTATGAAATTATGTTTAGTAAAGAAAACGAAATTCACAGGCGTCCCTATTGCCATCATGCTATTATAATATACATACATAAAACGGAATGAGTGCAAGCTGGTGGCGATCTAAAATTTAGTCGGAGGTATTTTTTATTTCGAAGTGCATAGGTATATAGCTGAGCTGGCAAAAAAATGTCACCCCTTTTTTGGTTAGTATCCGAAAACCCCCATGGATCCACTAGGTGTGAGTATAATTCATAATTAAACGGCGTTGGGGGCCGTGGAAGCGAACTGAGATCTAGAATTTTTAGCTGTTTTTCCTGAGGTCGTCATATGAGCTGTATAATTGGAAGAAAGTAATTCTGAATAATGATATGTTCAACACTAATATGCAAAATATATGCGGGTTTTGCAGAAAGCTCCCTCTATGGAGGAATGGGTGCAAGATATGTAAAGAATACATTTTTAGTTTATGGAAGCTCTACTGATGAGTTTTTCGTTCATCTTAACTGGCAATAACAATCCAGAAAGGATCTACGGCTTCTCTACTCCATGCTAGGCTATTCACTACATAGAAAATGGAGGCACATTATTCTCCTTCCCTTAGCTCCTACGTCAGCCGCAATGAATAATTTTCCCGCAGGAGTTTCTTCATCTATGCGAAGAACGTGACCCACCCAGCAGAGCTTCTGAATATTTATACACTTAAATAAGTCGATGTTGAAGTGAAGCTGCTACAGATCCTGAAGGCGCATCGTTTCATCGAAGGTGATAATCGATGGGTTAAGGGTCAAGGTGTTCAGGCATATCTTGCTCTTAAATACTCCAAGAATATTTGCAATATATGAACTTATATGCTTTATAAGACAAAGTCAAGAGGTGGAGCTACGAGTTAACGTTCTCCTGTGTAAGTATAAACACCTCTGTTAAGGGAAGAATCATATGTTTGGATAGCACTTTTCCTTAGATATAGGTGAGCATACTTATAAGCAGACTCGGATCGGTGGTATGTGCATACACTAAAATACCCTTTACCCATTACGGTCTCTGAGCAAATGGGTCTAGATCATCTCTAATAGGATTAGGTATAGGTTAGAGCGCCAGTTGGGAGTAACGTCCCAACTCACTAAGTCTTCCGATAGTCCGGTTGTGACAAGACAACTCAAGAGGTCTTCTATATGAGTTGAGTCAGACACCCGGCAGCCTGAATGAACCTTAATAGACATTTTGGACTCTGTTCTGAGAGCTGAGGTAAATCACCAAGAAAATGTGACTTTAGAAAGAGGAACCTTCTCCTACACAGTCCAGAGCAGTGACAGAATAGAATGCTCCACTGTCTCCAACTGCTCCTCATCGTCACAGCTTCTACAGAAACTCTTATAACTAATTCCCGAAAAATACTCAGCTATCCACTCCACGAACATAGACTCATCCAGTGCATCTTTTAAAGCGATCATCTTTTATCCGAGCAGAGTATTCCACGATCGGTCACTTTCAATAAGTTTCTCTTTCCATTTTTTCAACTCCTTTTTTTTATATTGGTTTCTTTTTTTTAGTTTGCGGCCTAACTGTTTATCAGAAGCGTAATTGGCTAAGCCTTTGAGTTGGGTTAGTTTGAGACTGATTTGGTCGGCTAGTTGCTTGATTAGAAGGCAGTCCAGAAGGGAAGATCTAAAACGAAACGGCAGAAAGAAAGCGAGCAATTGACTCAAAATGGTCCTTGTTGTAGCTGAGTGTGTGTGTGTGTGTGTGTATGTGTGTGTGTGCCAGAGTGTATCTGTGTGGCATGTGGCACAACACTGCAGTGCAGCCAACAAACAATTGAAAATTGTCAAAGGGCCAATTGGACTGGCCAAAACCAAGTGGGCGTTAAATCAACGCCCTGGCTCTTTCACTGGCTAACTGACAGCAATATGGTCAACAGAATGTGGCACTAGCTGAACGACTCTGCCCCCGCTCCCTGGTCACTGCCCCGCCAGCTACAACCAGCTCTGTAACTGTGGCTTAAAATTGATTGAAATTATCAGCTTTGGTTTTTGGCATTTTGTGTATGTGTATTTGTGTATCTGTATCTGTAGCTGTATCTGTATCTAGTAGTGTTGTTAAGTGTGTGTGTGTGTGTATCTGTGTGCGTATTTGTATGACATTTAATGGGTTAAACGAGCCAATGTGTCGTCGTTGTCAGCTGTCGCTGGAGCTTGCCAAAAGGCTTAAGCTTGTTACTTAATTGGATTTGGTTTAAGCTACAAAATTACGGCCAACATTGCATGCAATAACAATAAAATTTTCCAACTCATATGTGTGCATGTGAGTGTGTGTGTGTGTGTGGCTATATAGCTGTATGTGAATAAATGTGTGTATATATGTGTGTGGAGTGTTTTAATGAAATGATTGCTCAAATGTCTGGCTGCTATTTTATCTACACATAGCGCAATTATGCACACTTATAAAAGAATGTCTCTGTGTGTGTGTGTGTGTGTGTATCTGTGTGTCTTTTTCTCCCTGTATATGTGTGTGCGTTGTGCTCAAGCGAGCGTGTCAGAAATCATGCAAAAGGTTAGACGTTGCATGTAATTAGCAATGGCAAGGCACCAAAGTAGCAACAACACCAACAACAACGACACCAACAACAACTACAACAACTTCACATACATATGAAATGCTAGCTGGCAAAAAGCACAAGCAACAACAATGACAACAACAACGCCAACAACAACACAAGCAAAACGTTATGCCAGCAGCAACAATGGCGACAAACGCCATTTTGACATGGCGCAAAAATGCCACAAAAACCGACAACAACAAAGACTACCAAAAAAAAAACAAGAAATACTACAACAGCTATAACCAAAAAAAATCTGTAGTTATGTTTGAAGGCCGGCTTGACAGAGATTAGAAGCTCCTACTTTGAGAATGTTGTCAGGAGATGTGCTTGAAACTGAGATTTGGATTGGGGAAATCTGACATTTACATATTTGTACGGATATGGGATTTCGGGTCTTTAGTACTTCTCTCTTGTTAAAGATGCATTTACGAAGCTTCCAACAAAATTTGATCTTCAGTAAAATCTCTTTATCCATAGACCTGGTATCAATGCCGGCAGAACAATAAAAATTCAGTTCACACCAATCGCAGCTAAATTTTATGGTGAATTAAAACTCATGTAGAAAACCACTCCTGTTCCCGTTTTCAATTACATAGAAATAAAATTTGACTAAAATCCACGAATTCTCTCAAATATTCCTTAAATAACACTAGTTTTCAAATATAAGTGTCTTCGAGTGAACCTTCCTTAAAAAGTGCTTTTAAGGGTAATTTGGGTTCCAGTAACATGAGAATGCAGTGAAAATAGGAACTTTGGCATTTTCCTTTCATGGTTGCATAATACTATAATTTCTATCGAAGCTTCACCTTTCATGTAAACTAGTGTTATTTATATTTTAAAGTAAGTTTTTTTTTCTGTTTAACTTGAATATCTTTTCTATTGATTTGTTTGATTTTCTTATATTACGCAAGGATCGAAATTTTCGAAATCGACCCTACATAAATGATGACGAGGATGATAATAAATAACTTTTAATGCTATGCAAAATTGTTCCTGAATAAATATATAAATTTAAATTATTTATATTTTCAAAGAATTCTTAATTTATTTACATCTTGATGTGATGTTCCACCTAGAGATAAAAATTCAATTGAAAAAATAAATGTTGACGATAACGATGAGGAAGCAACATGATCACTGAATGTTTATTTAAATATACATTTTCCATATTTTTGATGGATCCTAACTTAATTTATTTATTAGTTGAAGTGAAGTTCTGCGTAGAGATGAAAATTTTACCTAAGAGAAAGCAATAGAAACAATAAATGTTGACGGTGACGATGATAACGTAAGACGAATTTATTTTCTACAAAAAGGAAGATGACGACGACGACAAAACTTTTTTTATAGAAAAATATTGTGTATTGCCAGAGCACCATATGGCGAAAATTAACCTTCAATGAATGGAAGCTCGAAGATTGCTCTAGATCGAGTTTAAGTTTCTATTTGTATAACTTACTCGAATGGACAGACATAGTGTAGATAATTATTTATCTATTTTAGCAATTATATACCATTATTTCAGTAAAGAATATAGAGCGAGGATATAGATATTCAATAATCTGTGTCTCTAGTCCGCTGAGTGAACTTTTTAATGATAAGCATCGACTCACATCAAGAACTGGACAGACAAGGACTTACAATTTAAATTTGAAACAAGGAAGCAAGAAAAAAATTAATCATTATATTATAAAAAGAGTCAATAGATCACCGTAGATCACCAAGTAGGTGACTCATAATATGTGATCGGTCAAGGATGCTCTAAGCGGAAAGTCAAAATGACTTATGGTAGAATAAGTGATAAATTAAATAGACATAGACATTACATTCCCATAGGATTTTGTTTTCCTCACCCAGCTGTACTAAAATTTTTGAATTTGGCGCCCAACGTGGGGCCCAAGATATTGCAAGCAGTTGTGGCCACAGAGTTGTGCGGTAAATTTCAAATATCAGCGCGGATCGCCAAACTTCAGAATTTTCTTCTTCTTATCTGGCAACAATAAATCGGGAACGATGCAGATATTATAAATATTTGATACTTCCTAAAAACTCTTGTTTGCCGATCGCAATTCAGCAAGAAGAATGAGGGTTGGTAGCTTTTGTAAATGTTTTCGTTTAGAGAGTTGGATTAATACGGATACACCTTGCTAGGGATTTTTTCCATTGGCTTACCTGTTACTGCCTAAATGTATTATTCCATATGCCTAAAATGCAAGGAAGAATATACCCCAGCAAGACTTCTACCATAGCTGCAGAAATGAGGGGGGCATAGAAAGTATTCAGCATCTGCTATGTGACTGCCCCACACTTCTTAGGAAACGCACCTAACCTTTTAATGTAAACCCTTCCGGCAGTCGGACAAATCTGCCCATAGCTGATCTGGCAATTTTCTTTAAATCCTCAAAATAATTTAGAAAGAAGAAAGGCTTAGAAGATTAGGAACGCTGGCTTATGAGAGGGATACTTTCGTCGTATATGATTTAATGGTCCCCCGAAGCTTTGCAGAGTCTGTCTCGAAAAAAGCGGCCATAAAAGACGTCTGTTCCTCACTTTAGAGGCAATTTCTTATTATAGATTATCCGGCTATATATTAGGAGGAGCTTATCAGGTCTTCTTTAGGCTCGTAACCTATAGAGTTTCTCCATTTTACTCAAACTATGAGAAAATGAAATTTTAAATATGAGTGTAAGCCGGTATGGAAACCAGTCTCCAAGTGGTACCCATATTAATGTGAAAAATCCACCTGCTTCGGAAGCAGGCTTATCGGATTCGGAGGTGCAAAATTTATGTTCAAATGGGAATGGAAATGATTTCACAATTGAAAGACGCCCTATATTCCACTGGGGATAACAGAAATTAAGAGACAGTGATCAGGTGAATAATGAAAAGATAGGTACGGCAAGTCCAGAACGAAGGCAGGGCTTAGATTTTCATTGTGAAGTGAAGGTTGCAGTGATTAACCGATAACACAGCATCTTACAAAATCTGTAACTTATCGATAACTCGAGGAAACAGTTTCTTACTAATTAAGAGACCCCATGTTCCACTGGGAGTTATGGATAGCAGAAAAAAAAAAGAGAAAGATGGGGCGGATAGAACTGAAGAAAAAAAAGAATTGTTTTTGTTGCTTTTGCTATAAAGAATTTTTTGTAAATTATAAATAAATCTGAAGTATAAAATTTATGTTTTGTTTTTTATTTACCACACATTCAAAAGCTGCTTGAGAAAGTGGAATTTGACCTTTAGACAACTCTTGTTTTCTTAACTTTAACTTTTGTTTCATGTTTTCCAAAGAACAAAACCAGATTCCCTGACTGTTTCGCAACTCGACAAATTCCATCCGTGTATCGAAATGCCTCGCTCTTATAATTCACATTAAAATGAAACTAACACAGCGAGTAACTTGAAAATTTTGACATGCTTTTTACATTTCTAGCATTGCTCGACATGGCATGATGGCGTCGCTTCTTGCCACCGCTGCTGCTGCTCCTGCTCCTGCCTGGGGAGCGCATCCTCACTGGGATTGGGTCGGGTAGTAGGTCCCTGTGGCATGGGTCGCCTTGGTTTCTGTGACTGGGCAACATGTTGGCAAACGCTGACGTCACTGTGGCGTTCTCTTGGCGTCGACTTTCGACTACGACGTTGACGTCGACGTTAGCGTCGGCTTTGCCGCTTGTCTGTCATATTTTCTTATATGTATGCAACAACAACAGCAACAACAACAACAATAGTTATTTTGTATATTCTGCCAAGTTTGTTGTTTTTTTCTATTATATGCTATGCTTATTGCTATTGTTGTTGTTGTGGCTCTTGTTGTTGTTGTTATTGCTGCTTCATTCCAAGAAGAACGCGAGGAGCGTTGTGGCAACATATTTCACTGCATAATTCTATAGTTGAAGCTCGTAACGTATGCAAAAGACTAACGGCAACTAAAACTTGACAAGGGGCAGCCACAAACAACAACAGCAACAACAACAACAACAACAAAACACTGACAGTTGTGTCGTGACTTGTTCGCCCATTGTTCTTGTTGTTGTGGTTGTCATTTGTTGTTGTTGTTGTTGTTGCTTGTTATCATTTTTTAATAACATTGTTGCGCACAGTGGCAAACATTTGCATAAAAACACAAACTGAGCAACACAAATGGCAAGTTTTGTTAGCCCAGTGTCACAGCCAACACAGCCAACAGCCAACATGTGGTATGAGTAATTTTTCTTTTTAACACAAGGCAATGACACGCGCGCATTAAAATGTTTGTGTGTGTGTGTGTCTGCTGTGTGTGTGTGAGAGATGTCTCCGCACATACATAAGCAGATTTGCGAGCAAAAGATTAGGCGCGTTCTCAAATTCAAATTTAAGTTAGTTTGGAGGTTCTCGTCTTGGGGTCTCTTATAATAATACTCAGTGAGCCCAGCTGACGTTGTCCTGCCCAAACTCTTAATAGTGAATAAACATCGTAAGATTCTCTTGTAAGCTTATCTGGAAAAATATAAGATTTTTGGATTAGTGTTGCAGCTACGATGTCAAACTTGCACCATTATATTGTCGAATGCATCGCGCTCTACGGGTCTGTATTAACCGATTTCTTTCACGTATCCTTAGCAGATCTTACAAACGCTTCCTGGGCAGATACCGATTAGAATTGATAATTAATTTGATTCGTTGCATTTGTTCCGAATGAATTACATCATGCATACGATCGGTTAACGAGACGGCATGTCCCAATATGTCCTAATGCTTTGTTAACCATCGCCAAGTAGTAGATCTTCAATAATGAATTAAAGCTTCATTGTAAACTGTCCGATGGAAATCTCGCACTCACTTGCTTACGAATTGTTGCTTGACGTACTCGAAACAAAATATCTGTACTGATAAATAATCTTGACTATTTTAGCTTCTACAATTCAGGTGGATTTGCTAGAAAACATGTTGCTCAATATCAGTCGCAGATGGAGCACGGACTTGATATGGAGTGAGCAGTAACAGCAGCATCCGCTTAGAGTTTGATCGCAAGTGTAAATCCGAACAAGTGTCAAGTAATAACATGCCTCTCAATACATTACACACATTACGCAATGAAATGAATCTCAATGATATAAAACGATGTTGCACCTCGACCATTGATTACCACCGAATCCCCGTTTCTCACAAAAATGCGTACAATTTCACGTAACTAATTCACACAAAGACATCGCAATAAGCTTAACGCCGCCGGTGTGACAGTCCTACACACGCAAAAATCAGATTTGAATATGTCAATCCACGCGTTCATGAGAACATCCGTTAACACGAAAATCAGAGTGTATTCTATTTACTATATATCGATAAATTTTCAAAATCAAGAGAATTCCAGAAACAGTCCCAGGTATTTACTCTTCAAACTTTCTTATTCTTCCAATTTTCATTCTTTCATAGACACATTTTATAGGTTGCGAGGTATTGATTAAACAATTTAGAAATTCTCTTGATTTCCGGAACACTCCTTACTCCGCAACTGCTTGCTGATTGTATGCAAGTATAAGTGCATAAAACAAAACAATTTTCATACAAATTCCGTGCATTTGCATAAATTTAACTCACACTTGCAACATAGCTCAGCTTGGTGGCAAGAAAAAAAGAAATACATGAAAAAAAGTGCAACGCAATGGCAAAAGCCGCAGCCTGTGACAGCCCGAGAGCGCCACGCTGATGAGGATGCCACCAACAACAACAGCGACAGCGACACTTGCAACAACGCGTAGAAGGAGTCTCTCTCTCTCCAATGATGCCTCCGCCATGACGTAGGCAGCACCCCCTTAACGAAGGCATCAAAGCGTGACATTTACACCAACAAAAAGCAGCAACAAAATGGCGCGTGCAACAAGACACTCAGTAGCAAAAAAATGTACAGAAAACTTTGCAGATAAAGTTTTTTATAGTTGCATGTAGCATGTTGCATAGTTTTTGGGCTTGCCAGCAATAATAATAAAATTTTAGTGTATATGAACAGAATGAAATGGCAACTGCCTCTGATTGCAACATAAAAGCGTCATTTACATGCCACAGGCTGCGCATGCGCCACAAACTTTTTGTTGTTCTTGTTGTTGTTGTTGTGGCACTCTAGCCACCGAAAAATTCTTCCTTTAGCCATTTGCCGCTTCAATGGATTTTCGGGAGGCAACTCTCGTTGGGTTTGGGTGCCACAAGAAGTTGGGAACGATGAGGCGGCGGCTATCTGTCGGCTTTATTGAGGTTTTGTTTAAGCTTTTAGCGTAGTTTTCGTCTTGCCCCATTTTTGCATGCAAAGTTACTTTAGGGATGGGAAGGGTATATGGCTTTTTGGAGAAAGAATGTAACAGAAAAAATAAATTTTAAAATTAAAAAAAAAATGGTAGCAATATTGTATTGTGATATTATAAAATCCAGATACACATATTAGTCCGGTCAATTTAGACAATTGAAATAAAGAAAATTCCCGGAAAGCCAAATCTTTGTATAAACCTTAGTTTTACCATGACGAACAAAGTGTCAAAAGTCCCCATCGATCCCATGTGAGCTAAAAAAGTTATTCGGGGTCAAAGGTCAAAATTTTCGGTTTTTTGGATTTTTCTCGAAAACCGTAAGTCTTATCAAAAAAGTATTCAGAGAAAAATTGTAGATCCTAATGTCCCTATGATTTTTATCTAAGACCTACCATTCCCGAGATATTGCGCTTGTAAGAATAATGTTATACAGTGTGTCATAGTACAGCAGGCGATTTTACACTTAAATGCGAATTCCTTCCATATTGTTTAAATTTTCCAAAAACTAATGATGAGGTTTTCTTAAATATATATTTTTAAACAATTAACAAAAATAAAAAAAACAACAATTCATTAACAAGTTTCCCTAAATTCTAAGAAATTTTAAAAAATGGCATTAATTCAGCGCCACAAAAGTCTTAGACGGAATACCGAATTTACGTTGTTGCAGCTGGTTTGTTTTGATTTTGATAATAAATAATATACTCAAAAAAATACAAAAATAATGGTAAATTTATTTTATTATAATTTTAATATTTTTAATATTTAAATTGAATACGGTCAACTAGTAAAAAATTTAGAAAATTTTAAACCACTTTTGGTAATTTTATTATTTTTTAATTCTAAAAAATTGAATCAATTGAAATATTAAGAAATTTTAAAAACACTACAGTAATATTATAATATATATTTTTTTTAAATTAATATTAATTGAAATATTAAAAAAAAATTAAAAACTCTTTTAGTCATATTAATATTTTTTTTAAGAGTTATACGAACAGATAGTGAAATATTAAAAAATTCTGATATCTTTATGAACAAACGAATTATCCATCTAAAACTTTTTTTTTTGTCGATGAAAGTTTAATTTTCTTGTTTACAATAAGCGGCGTAACTTAAAAATTTATCGACCGATTTTGATAAATCATGACTTTTCTTACTCGGAATTAATATTTCTTTAAGACTAAATATAAAAAGTAAAGATGTTTTAACAAAATGTTATATAAAAATGACTTCAAAGTGTGAAAAACAAAAAAAAAAAAATTGTAAATCTTAGATAAATTTTAAAAAATCTCGTAGTTGCTTTGTATGAAGTATAAACAAGTGTATATCATCTTAAAGCTTGAAAGCTTCTTCTTTCCAAAACCGTATAGCAGTCGAAAATCGGTTAAAAAATGGAGACGTTGTGATTGTGGGAGTGATCGTAGTACCCGAAAAACGGTTTTTAAGCAATAACTTGCGATTTTGGGGGTGTTAGACAATTTTGAAACACACTATCGTGATCTACTCGTCAAGACCTACAACGTACACTAGGTCACTTGAAAAGTTCTAAATCACTGTTGGACAGTGTAATTGTTGAATATAAATTTTGTATTAATAAATATAAAAATATTCCGAAATTTTAATAACATTTTTAGTAACTTTTAGATGTTTTGTATGTTATGAGTTTGCTTTCTTTTTAAAAGAGAAATAATTATAAATTTTAAAAATATGTATAACTAAATAAATTTTAAAAAATTATAGTGCATTTTCAATTTAATATTTGTGTATGTCAATTTTATACAAAGAAATAGTAAAAACTTACCTTTTAGTAACTATCAAATACCTTCATTTTTGGTGACGTATTCTAAAAATAAAAATAAAATTTTTTAATCATAATATATTAAGCAATAAACAAAATGGCGTACGTAAGGTAGGGCGCGGAGAACTTTGGGATACCTTGTACCACTAGCTGGCAATAAAATCCGGTTTCTTCATAAAAAACCAAAACAGAAGAGTAGCAAAAAAATTTTAGTTTGACCGATCGTTCCAATGGTATCTATATGATATAGTCAATCGATTTTTATCAAATTTTATACAGTTATTTGGAACCTTTAAAAAGATCTAAATGCCGAATTTGGTCCAAATATCTTTACAAGCAAACGAAACACATCGGATTTTGTATAAAAAACGTATTTTTTGACCGACTCGTCCCTTTTTTAACCCCCGACGCAAAAGAGGGTGTTATAAGTTTGACGTGTCTGTCTGTCTGTCTGTGGCATCCTAACTCCCGAAAGCATGCAGTGATTTTAATTTAGTTTTTTTTGTATTAAAGGTGACTTATGAGCTAGTGTTCCTAGACATGAGGGACCGCTCCTAAACTAACAATTTAAATACAAATAGTCTAATTAAGCAACAAAGATGAACTTAAAAACAAAATTAAGAAAATACTTCAAAAACTTTCAAAGAATTACTTCAATAAATTTGCATGTAAGATACGACCGTCAACGACGTCTGCCCTAGCGTGTCCCCGAACGCGACGTATTTTTTTAGAATTATTAATAGATTCTTAGGTATTTTAACATTAAGATTCTTTTATTATTTTTACTTTTTAAAGGGAAATTACTTAAGTTCTTGTGTCGGGGTTTTTTAAATTTTTAATTTAATTTTTTTTAATTTATGTTTTTGTTAAAATTAAATTAAATTATATTAAATTAAAATATATAATAAATATTTATTATTTTTTTTTTAAATTTATTTACTTTAAAATACTTTTTCAAACTTTCTTTTCTTATTTTTCCAGCTAATCAGGCTGAATTGGCCATAAACAATTTTTAATTTAATGCAAATTAAAACAAATAAATAAAAAAAAAATATTTTTTTTATAATAAATTTGATCGAATACTAATGTTCGAAAAAAAATCTAAAGTTCAAAGCCGATATTTTGCCGATATCAAATCAATATATATTTATTTATTTTCTTTTTTTTTTGCTATATGTTTTTTTTAAAGGATAGAGTATCAAACTAACGAAAACCTTCTCAAATTATGAGTATATCGAAGTCGTTCATGCTCGCCTTTATGTGCCAACATTTTTTTTATAATTTTTTTTTTGTTAAATCTAGTTTTGGCTAAAAGTTTGCAAGTGTGTGTATGAGTATTGGTGTGTGTGTGTGAGTGTGTGTGCTATGGCCGGCAGCCTTTTTGCAATTAGGCAACAGTTTTCCAAATGTGCAATGCAAATGAAAAGTTTTAACAGTTTCCATATACCATACCATACCCTATATGTAATATTGTCGTACTTGTACAATAGTAAAAAAAAAATCCATAAAAAGATAAAAAATTAAAAAAAAAAATAAAGCTTAATTGAGCCGGAGTGTTGCACGGATAGTTTGCTGCTCATAAAAGTTTAAGTGTTTTATGCGTATTATTTATTTATGCATATTTTTAGCAGAGTTTTTTATTTCAATGAGAAAAGCACTTTAGGCGGCAATAATATTAATAATAATAGTACAAAAGATTTTTTTAATCACTCAAAGCGATGGAAATTAAAATAATTATTTGAGTTTTTTTAGTTTAAATTTAAGCTGAGTGTTTATTTAAATTGTTTAGTTAGTTTTAGTTTTTACGAACTAAAACTGGATAAAATTATAAAAAAATGGCTGCTGCATTAGTGAGTTATAAAAAGTTTAAGTTTTAATTAACAAATTTAAAAATACTAAAACTTTAATAAATTATGTTATTAAAACTTGAAGATTTTTAGACAAAGCTTTTATGTTAATTAAGTTATAGGCGAAAGAACTAAATTAAACATTTTTTTCAGCCAAAAGACCTCCTCTTCCTCTTTACTTTTCAACTTTAAGCAAAAAAAAGATGAAAATAAATACTGTAAGTTTTATTTAATATTTAAAGAGAAAAATGTTTCATAAATGCTTTAATTTTGGCAACTCTACCTGAACAAGAATTTAATACTAAAAACATTTACTTCATTTTAGTATTGATTTCCCATAGAAAATACTTAATTTTAAAAGGATTTCATGCAAGGCTTAAACATATCGACTGTAGCAACTAGAAACTTTATATTTCAAGCACTTTTTTATTACATTTCAAAAAGATATTTCGCTCTATTGACCAACACTTCAATAAGCATTTAATAACAAGCAGCACATCAAAGTCCTTAAAGCTCACAAATACCCTGAAAGCAAATAACACATAATTTCTCATCAGAACCCATACAGATGAGCACAACTAAATCAAATGCCAAAGATAAGTATTTTTTATTAAACTTCTTAACACTTCATTCAATCCAACGCCGTGTGGCACCAGCCAACAACTACTCCCCAACTACTCCTAAAGACAACTCATCAAAGCCTCCGTCCCAACCTTGGCCCCAGGCGCATTATCAAGCGTATTTATTTTGCAGCCAAAAAAAATAGAAATAGGCAAAGACAGACACAGAGAAAAACTAGCGAAAGAACAAGATGAAGAACAACAAAAAGAAGGAGAAAAAACGACAACACAAAGCCTACACATAAAGAAAACTAAGACGCACTTATCGCAGTCTCAGCTGAAAAGGAAAAAAAGAAGAAAAATAGCATAGATATTTGGGCAAATATCGACAACACGCACAAGAGGACAAACGTGCGTGGAAGGAGAGGCGAAAAAAGAGCACAAAATGGACATCAAGCATAAAGAGAATGAGCAAGTGTGTGTGTGTGTGGAGTGAGAGAGGCGGGAGGGTCAGTGAGAGCGGAGCATAGGGCACACGTTGACAGCTTAACGTACATAATTAATGTGACAGTATAGCTAAATTTACGTGCGTACGTGTGTGTGGACAAGTGTGTGTGTGAGAGCATAAATATATTTACACTCTGGGGCAGTTAAATAGTGCAGGTAAGTTATTTTTTGGAAGGTTGTGAAAACGTTTTATATATATCGATTAAGCAAAGATAAGTGCAATAATTGTCATACGATAAAATAAGAGCATAAATTTAGTTACACTCCGCGGCAGTTTAATAGAACTGCTTAGTTTATTTTTTTTTTGCCTGCTTTGAATTTTGAAACCGATTACGATATGTAGATTATTAAAAAAAATGGCGGACGTAAAATCGGGCGCAGACGACTTTAGGATACCCTGTACCACTAGCTTGTAATAAAGTCCGATTTCTTCACAAAAAACCAAAAACAGAAGAATTTTTAAGCAAAAATGTTTTTTTGACCGATCGTTCCTATGGGAGCTATATGATATAGTCAACCGATTTCAATAAAATTTGACACGGTGCTTAAATACCTTAAAAAAGATATGAACGCCAAAGTTATTTCAAATATCTTTACAAACAAACAAAACACATCGAATTTTGTATAAAAAACGTGTTTTTGGACCGATTGGTCCTATGGGAGCTATATGATCTAGTCAAACGATTTGGATTAAATTTGGTACAGTGCTTAGGAACTATAAAATACTCACGAATATCAAATTTGGTCCCAATATCTTAACAAACAAACGAAACACAACAAATTTTGTTAAAAAATCGATGTTTTGGAAGATCGGACCTATGGGAGCTATATGATATAGTCCACCGATTTTGTTCAAATTTGGCACATTGCTTAAGTGGTCTAAAAAATTTCCAAACGCCAAATCTGGTTAGGATATCTTTATTAAAAAACGAAATATAGCGAATTTTTCTTTAAAAAAGTTATTTTGGCCGATCGGTCCTATGGGAGCTATATGATATAGTCAACCGATTTTGATCAAATTTGGTACAGTGATTGGGAACTATAAAAAACTTTCGATTGCCAAATTTCGTTACGATATCTTCATAAACAAACGAATTATTCATCTAAAACGCTTTTTTTTTCGAGGTCGTCTCAAACACCCCCATGGGAGCTATATAATTTATCCCCGATATCAAAAAAATAAAATAAACTTGCCTCCTATGGAATAATATGGGATCTAATGTGAAAGTTTGGTAACTCTAGCTCTTACCATCTCTGAGATCTAGGCGTTCACACGGACGGACAGACGGACGGACAGACGGACGGACAGACGGACAGACGGACAGACGGACATGGGTATATCGACTTCTCTATTCACCCTGATCATATTTTAGGTAACTTTGGGGTGTCTCCGACGTCTCCTTCTATATGTTACATACATTTTCGGCTTGCACAAACTTAATATACCCTTGGACCATACGGTACAGGGTATAAATAGCTGCGATGAGTGTCATACAATAAACTGAGACCATAAATATATTTACACTTCTCGTCAAATGAATAGGGATGCTTAGCTATTCATATCATATCATATTATATATCGTAACATGTTTTAAACTTTGAAACAGACTTTGATATGTCGATCCAACAAAGTGTATTGTCATACAATAAACTCAGTTCATAAGTAGATTAACACTCCGTGGCAATTAAATAGTGTTGCTAAGATTTTAATTTTTTTTGACTGTTTTGAAAACGTTTAAGATAAGTCGATCAAACAAAGATAAGTGCGATGAGTCTCATACAATAAACTGAGAAAATAAATATATTTACACTCTAGGTGAAATATATTTTTCTAATTCTAAAGCAGACAAAAGAAAAAGGAGAGTATGAAATGAGGAGTGGGCGGAATGAGAAGGGGATGGGTTTGTATGTTTTAGGATTACTGGATATCAGGGTTCTTCTGATTCCTACCAGAACTGGTATGGATGGGATGCTAATATTTAAGCGCCAATTGCAATATATTTTAAGGTATGGATTTAATAATGGTTGGTTTGTATATAATAAAATATTGGAAATCCGCTTTCGTGTTGAGTACAATTTTTTTTATTAGACAAAAAATCCTTCAGGTAGAATATATGAGAGGCGGATTAGTTTAATTATTCTTATTCTTGAGATATTATCAGTATTGTATAATCCTTTTTATACCCTGTACCGTATGGTCCAAGGGTATATTAAGTTTGTGCAAGCCGAAAATGTATGTAACATATAGAAGGAGACGTCGGAGACACCCCAAAGTTACCTAAAATATGATCAGGGTGAATAGAGAAGTCGATATACCCATGTCCGTCTGTCCGTCTGTCCGTCTGTCCGTCTGTCCGTCCGTCTGTCCGTCTGTCCGTCCGTCCGTCCGTGTGAACGCCTAGATCTCAGAGATGGTAAGAGCTAGAGTTACCAAACTTTCACATTAGATCCCATATTATTCCATAGGAGGCAAGTTTATTTTATTTTTTTGATATCGGGGATAAATTATATAGCTCCCATGGGGGTGTTTGAGACGACCTCGAAAAAAAAAAGCGTTTTAGATGAATAATTCGTTTGTTTATGAAGATATCGTAACGAAATTTGGCAATCGAAAGTTTTTTATAGTTCCCAATCACTGTACCAAATTTGATCAAAATCGGTTGACTATATCATATAGCTCCCATAGGACCGATCGGCCAAAATAACTTTTTTAAAGAAAAATTGGCTATATTTCGTTTTTTAATAAAGATATCCTAACCAGATTTGGCGTTTGGAAATTTTTTAGACCACTTAAGCAATGTGCCAAATTTGAACAAAATCGGTGGACTATATCATATAGCTCCCATAGGTCCGATCTTCCAAAACATCGATTTTTTAACAAAATTTGTTGTGTTTCGTTTGTTTGTTAAGATATTGGGACCAAATTTGACATTCGTGAGTATTTTATAGTTCCTAAGCACTGTACCAAATTTAATCCAAATCGTTTGACTAGATCATATAGCTCCCATAGGACCAATCGGTCCAAAAACACGTTTTTTATACAAAATTCGATGTGTTTTGTTTGTTTGTAAAGATATTTGAAATAACTTTGGCGTTCATATCTTTTTTAAGGTATTTAAGCACCGTGTCAAATTTTATTGAAATCGGTTGACTATATCATATAGCTCCCATAGGAACGATCGGTCAAAAAAAAATTTTTGCTTAAAAATTCTTCTGTTTTTGGTTTTTTGTGAAGAAATCGGACTTTATTACAAGCTAGTGGTACAGGGTATCCTAAAGTCGTCCGCGCCCGACTTTACGTCCGCCATTTTTTTTAAATAAATCTAGTAAAATGTCATGAGGAGGTCTGTAAAATAAAGTGAAGTGGAGTCCTTCCTTGTATGCATGAGTGAGCAGCTAGATTTCGTTTGAAATCCAATCCCGTCATTGCGATGAGTGTCTGACGATAGACTGTTTTTTTTTTAATCGACACATCCATACCCGAGTCGAATATTAGGAAAATACTTAGATATTTCCAAGAGTAATAGAGAAGAAACAATGTACTTAAATGTATTGACAGGGAGTTTACTTCAAATTACTTCGCAGATCCAACTGCTTAACCGAAGGTAACTCTTTCAAAACATTAAGTAAATCCGAGTCACCCAAAATTTGCTTCGATAGACATTTACTGAGTGAAAGCCGAAGATAAGAAAAAGGTTTTAAGCAATTTCAATCTGGTTGGCCGAAGATCCTACAAATCGCAAATGACTTTTGAGTATGAATGAACCCAACAACTACATTGGTCACCACTTTACATTAGTTATTAAAAAAAACTTAACTTTTTTACAGTTAACAGAGACTACAAATATTTTAAAAATTCTTTGCATTGCATACAGCTGAAATTCAGATTTTAAGCTAGACTCTAATAATGTATACATTCATTTCTTTAAAAATAAGTTAACACAGCCACCCAAAAAAAAAAGAAGTTTTTATGAAATTTTTGGGATTATGTCGATACCCTGACATGCTGGAGTTTTTTGGACCCCGGATTTGGATTCAGCCACCAAAAAAAACAAATAATAAACATGGACTGACCCTCGGACTCGAATAAAATATTGTATGAGGTTTTTGAGGTTATGTCAGAACCCTGCCGTGCTGGAATTTTGTGGACCTCGGATTCGGATTCAGAAAAACTACATATCTCTAAAATCAAGATACATTTTTTTACATTTTATTATTTTATAATGTTTTTATTTGAAAAATGTAAAAACTTTCTTTTCCAAAGCACTAAATTTCTATGAAATCAAGATTAATTTTAATCAAAATTTTTTATATTAATATATTTATTCGAAAAATTAAAAATAATTTAAAAAAAAAATGTTTTTAAAATCAAGATTAATTTTTATCAACATTTTTCAACATAATGTATAATGTATTTTAAAAATTTTGTTCTTCCAAAAACCTATATTTTATCAAAATTAAGACTCAGTTTTCGATAACTGTATTACAATATAAATTAAATAATTCGTTGACCTTGTTAAGCTTGTTATAAATATTTATAAATATATTAAAATTTTAAAACTAAAAAAACAATTTTCTAAAAAAGCCAAATTTCTTTAAAATCAAGATTAACCCTTTGCACTCGAATGTCGCCGCATTTGCGCCATTACATATGTTTAGAATAACTCGAATGTCGCCGCATTTGCGCCACGCTTATTTATCTCACTCAGCACTCTTGATGCTTAGATAATGTTTATGTTAGATAATTATTTCTTTCTTTTAGTCTTGAATATAAGCTACAATATGCTTTATTACAATATATTTAAAAATAAATTGATTTGTTTAACTACAGCGACCGCATTTTTCTTAAACATTAATGCATTCACTTTTTACAAAAAAGCTCTCGAGTTGCTGGTTGCTACTTTGGCTTTTTAGGCTCGAGTGCAAAGGGTTAATTTTATGAACTTTTTTTATGTGTATAATGAAAATAATATAAAATAAATTTTCTTTAAAATCAAGATATATTTTTGGAAAATTTTATTACATTAAAATATTAAATAATTCATCGGTCTTACTTAAAAACGCGGTATATAATTAAGCAGACAACCCCATTTTACCCACCAAGCTTCATAGCTTTAGAATTTATAAGCAGACAAACTCCAACACTCTTCTGAAAGCATTAGCACTCTGCTAATGTTCAAAATTAAATTACATAAAAAGTTTATTTTAATCCTTAAAGTTTATTAATTTAGAAAATTGACTTGTTAACACAACAAAAACTAATCGTATTATAAAAGTGGCGCGGAGTGTGCATGAAAAACGCGTACGCATTGGCGCAGATAAACATGTTGCCACAACCACACATACAGACACACACTAACACACAGGCAGAAGGCTAAAAACATTCACTGACATTAATTACAAACAAAATGCTTGCCGCTAACTTTTGGCCATTTCGGACGTTCCGTGTGTGCTCATTAAGCCAAAAACGAAGCAATGCAATTGAATTGATGCTCCGGACACGGACACACTCCGGGAGCGTATGAGCTATATCTACTATAATACTACTTTTACTTTTTACTGAGAGAGGAGAGGCAGCTCACTAACACACAAAAACAAACAAACATTAAAAGTTTTTTATGTTTGTTGGCCGGACCATAAAATCCTGGCCTAGTGAAAATTTTGACCAAGCCCGGAGTGCATGCACTCATGGCCAACCATGGCTATGACCGGGGCTAAAACTTGTCGAGCAGCGGCAACAACAACAACAAAAAAAGCATTAAATTACTTTATAATCCGTTTATAGCTTTTGCCGGAAGTGAGCTAGCCAGACTCGCACACACACACATTCACTAAGGCATTGTGAGAACACACAAACACGCACGCACACACACATGTACTCCCTTGATGTGTGTAAACTGTGGAGATGTTCTCCAGTACTCCCCTAGGAGCCAGCTCAACAGCATAATCAAATCAAAGATTACGTTGAAACATTGAAATTATGTAGAGTCTGTAAGGATGTGCGATGTGTGTGTATATGTGTGTGTGTCAGCTGTGAGATGTGTGAGTGGAGCATTCGTGTGTGTTTGCATACCCTTTAGACTGACGGTTAGAGTATACTTGAGTAATACTTTTGGCAGTATCCATTAGTCATTCTCTGTTTCATTATGAGCTGACCAGGGCAATAAATTGATTTCTGTCAGGTCTATTATGTTGGAAGCGACTGTCTGTCTATCTGTCGTCCACCCATCATCTATCTGTCTATTTGTCTTTCTATCTATCTGTCTATCTGTATTTGTATCTATCTGTCTATCTGTCTATCTGTCTATCTGTCTATCTGTCTATCTGTCTATCTGTCTATCTGTCTATCTGTCTATCTGTCTATCTGTCTATCTGTCTGTCTATCTGTCTGTCTATCTGTCTGTCTATCTGTCTGTCTATCCGTCTATCTTTCCTATGCTAAGTCACTACTGCACTCTTCTGCATCAGATCAGATACGTCTGGATGCCTTCAATGAACTGGGTATCACTCCTTGACTTTCATTAGCTTGCTGCGGATTCTTGAGCCGCTCGCCTTTCTGCCTGGCAGCGCCTTAGATCGCCTAGGACGGCGATGATGATATGGGTCACCCTTTGCCAGGTGCTCATATTTTCCAGAATACAATCCAACAGGTCCTCCTTGGAAGAAGGGGAGCCCACTATGATCTTATGTTTCGGCATTTCGTACAAGACGTGCTCTACATCTTCAAAGGGGTGTATTCATGCTTGAATCTGTACAGGTACCCCCTGAAGCCGCCATGGCCTCAACCTATCTATCTGTTCGTCTGGATCTGTGTTTACCTATCCATCTGCCCGAGCATTAACTTTTGACACACTAAATATGATTTTTTAAACCTTCTATCCCCAAAAAAATGTTCACCAAAACTTTATTAAGAAAAATGTTCTGACTATTACTTCAAATACTTTATTAAAAAAGCAACAAAATCGCATCGAAATTGAATCATCTACATAGCTGGGGAAGTATTATCCATAAAACTTATTCTTCAATACTTGGCCAAATATTCAAATTTAAGGAGTAAATTCGAAAAATTATAGCACGCCCAATCTGGCCACGTTTAATCATAATGTCCGCATATGGCCCATTTCTTCCTTTATTTCTTGAACTCCTTGAGGAGCATATTGCTTCTGTAAAACATTTAAATCGTATTTGGTTTTGTGCCAATTGCTTCACTTCTCTCCAGGAACGTCATGATTCTTCAGCTTCTTTCAAAACAGATACGCGCCATATTGTGCCCGGTTTCCCTCTTCCTGGGTTGCTTTGAGGGTTCCAATCAAGGGCCTGATGACAAATTTCATGTGGTGGCATTCGCAAGGAATTTCCAATCCATCCCAATTTGCGACTGGTAATTATATAGGACATCGCTTTCATATGGCATCGGTGCATCATCTCAGAGTTGCTGATGCCACCAGATTTTCAGGATGCATCGAAGACCTCTTGAAACAAAGTCTTGTAGTTTGCTAAGAATAGCTTCAGTAGTTACCCAAGACTCACTCCCATAAAATAAAATGGATAGCACATTGGATTTGTATATCTGGATTTTCGTATTTGTCGACAGAAAATTGGAATTTCAAACCTTTCAGGCTTCTATGTCTGCCTTTGCGCCACCGTCCGCGGCTGTGACACTGCCAAGGTAAGATAAAGGGTTCACTAGTTCGATGCAATTTCATTAAAAAACTAACATTTGGCATTGGGTTACATTATCTTCGATAGAGGGAGTAGAATATTTAATTTACTTATTTTTCTTACTCTCCATAATTTTTTATAATTTTCTCTGCCCTCGCTTTGAAGCTTATATTATTTGTAAATTATACAAGCTCTTCAAAATTTAGAATCTTACAAAAAATGTGATCAACTTCCAACGACTTATAGATTTTCAACAGAATTTTGTAAGCAGCAATATCATCTTTTAATAAAACTTTGTCATTTCAACGATTTCACTTTTTACACCTGCAGCTCTGAGTGTTCTAAGTTACATTTAATAAGAATAATTTCTTGCAATTGCAATTTTCTCGACTAATTTGTTAAAAACCTTAAAATTTTACAAAATTCCAATTAATTGCAATGCTTTGCTTCACGCCGTCATGATTGCAGTGTATCACTTAGTCGGCTTTTTAGTCTACTCCAAATGTTACGACTTCTTTTGTGTGTCTTTGTCAGTCTGCGCTCATCACTTTAGTTAGTTATCTGCTGGACCCCACACATAAAATGCCGCTCCAGCCGTGTTAGGCACAGCGACTTCCCCTTCCGCCCTCCCTCACCCTTCTAGTTAGCATGGCGCCAGAACAGGACAGGCCACTGCCAAACAATTACAAACATAAAACATCAGCAGCCGCTGCCGCCAAGCTACAACTATTTGGAACGTAAGAAACAAGCTTACAAACAAATTTCATTCACAAGCGCATTTCTTGGACACTGTACACATGTTTTTAGCGCGCACTGTACGACATGCGCAGAGAGCCGCTGAGCGAGAGAGCGTGAGAGCGCAAAGAGAGAAAGTACGCCTGGGCAGATCTGGCAACGCCGCAAAGGCATTAAAGGCAGCACTCTGAAGCAGTCAGTTGCTATCAGTTGCTTGCCTCACTCGAACAATAACGGTGGCTTACGCTCGCATTGAGTAGAAAGCAGCAAATTGCGCGAGTGTTTATGTGTGTGTGTGTGTTTGTGTTTGAGTGAGAGTGCGTGTTACCAAAAAAGCAAAAAAAAAAAAAAAATTGTATTTTACAACAAGTTTATCAACAACCACAAGCCAAATACAGACAGTCAACAAGACCAGAGCAGAGAGTGGGCCAACGTTAAACGCTTGGTCAGGCAGGAAGCCTCCCTAAGGACGAAAAAAAAAACAACAAACCACCTGCCAAGGCAACAGCTTTGACAGCTATTTTCAGTAACAACACAACAACAACAACAACAGCAAAAACAAACACTGTGCAACACAGCGTGCCACAACTTTAAATAAACTCGCGCGTTTTTTTCCTACTCTCTGTGTTTGTTGTTTTTTTGGTGTGCGTCTGGCGGCAACTTTCACTTCCGCTCAAAACCAGCAGCACCCAAAAGTAGGCAACAGTTTTTTTCCACGCTGCTTCCGACTTTGTTCTTGCCATGGAAATGGATGTCAATCGTCGCACAACAAGGCAGCAACAGCAACAACAACAGGAGCAAGCTGCCACCAACTTAATGACCATATCAGCACGCTGTTGTGGCAACAACAATGCCAGCGCAGCAACAACTACAACAACTACTACAAATACTAATACAATGACAGCACCCAGTGGCTGCTGCGGCATCTTAAGTCGTTTGTTTTGTGTTACGCTGCGTAGACGCAGCAAGCCCGCCCATGTGGCAGGCAGTGAATGCAACAATACCTTGCTACTGCAGCCCCCGATCTATGTTACATGTGGCGGTGGCGGCGGCGGCGGCAGCATGGAGGCAGCCAAGTTGCAGCAACAACAACAACTACTACAACAGCTGCAGCGCAAGACGCCAACGTCGTCGGCACGACGTAGGCGCACGCCGCAGGAAATCTATTTCGAGAGTCGCGGTAAATCCTGCAAGAAGCTATTGAAATTCAATGGTAATTCCAATAAGGTGAGTGGATACTGCCTGACAAGCAGGTGAGGTGCAATGAAACCAAGCTAACAAGTACAGTGGTAAATGGCCAAAGGCGAACCAAGATTGGTTTCTTGGCTTGGCTAGAGGGGTTTGAGTAGTGGAGTTTATTTGAGGCAAAGAGACGCCAGAAATACACACATACTTTGGTGCTGATTACGTTTTAGGTACTCAGGATATTTATGGTATAAATTTAGAGGAAATATATAGCACATTAGTGGCCGTCGGTGGCGTAAGTGGTAGCGTACTCGCCTCTAAAGCCGAAAGTCGGTGGATTCATGCCCGCAGTAGCACTGGTGCATTTGCCTAGCACTGGCATCGCTAGCTCAAAGACGCTATTTGCCATAGAAAGTATCTATTAATTAAGGACACCGCCTGTAGCTTCCAGTTCTGTTCGTAGAGTTATTAATCAGTCAGGGTATTATGTATATAACACATATTCGTTGATTTTTGCATTATTTTGTCAATTTAAAAAAAAAAAATCGGGTAAAACTCAGAAAATGCATAAAAGCGCCCTCTGCCGGGGCTCAAAATTAGAAAAAAAAAAAAGTAAAATATGGATTGGTCGAGTCTAAAAACCCCCAAATACACATTTATCAAGAGGGAAAATAATGTTTTTTGGCCTTGTAAATGAAAGGTCTAAAACGATTTTTGAATATTTTGATAAAAACCTATTAAGAAAAAGTGAGCGACTTGAAATTCATTTTAGACCCAGGAAAAATTGCTTAGATTGACCAAAAGAAGCAAAATCGCTGTGAATCTTTATACTGGAAAAATTGATCTACACTTATAAAAGAATTATAGAGCTCAAAAGAGTTGTTCATCCACTTTTGTAACTTTTGGGTGTGTCCAGATACGAAATCCATAACATCAGTGAATACTAAGTGGATAGAGACATTTTTTAAAGATTCTGAACCAATATTGATTCTCCAAACCTTATGAGGTAATATCCAATAGACTCAAGTGGAGCCTAATGTTCGAGGCACTTCCTTTGACCGGGCATTAATAATTCATATTTTTTCGCTAATTCGAAATTTATCAAAGTTCCAAAAATATATAAATCAAAAATTAAGGATTTAATTTTTAATTTACTGCTTAGATAAGTCGGCCACTAATCAGCTGATATTTTTTCTGAGTGTTAAATTACTATAAAATCGGTCGGGTTTTTCGATCCAATTATTTTAATAGTTATCGGTAAGCTAAAAGGGAAGAAAAATCGCCATCATTTTTTCCAAGAATTTGTCGGTCGGGTTCCTCTAGTTGTAAGTAGCAAACAGCCTGTGGGTTGGATCGTAGAAAGACCTAGTATTACCAAATCACACTAGTTTCAGTGAGCCTAGATGTTTTAATAGCTCTCGCTCTCTTACCCACCGTACCATGATTTTTCACGAAATTTTAACGAAAATCGAAAGACTTTTTTTTAAAGACATTCCAACAAAATTGTATCAAAAAATACAGTAAATATTGAATATTGACACATAATTTTAATTGAGTTATCATCGATTACTGAGTATTATACAACAGTATTATAAGAACCCGGCAATAAATTTCACTTCCGTTCCAAACATCTTAGTGTAAAATACATATCAATAATCATTAAGAAATCTGCCCCTAGTGAAAAATTAAATTTGTCATAAAAGAATCTTGATAAATATGTATTGCCTTAAATTTTTCGCAAGTTCTTTTAAAAGACGATTTCACTAGCTTACAATAAAGGGCCATCGAGTGCAGCTTTCTAAAGAAATATGGTTTTAGGGAAATTTTGGATCAAGAAAAATAAAAATAACAATTTTTTATTTTTAAGCATTATTTTTGAGATTTTTTCGAAAAGCTTGTTTTTGAGCTGTTTCTTAGTTATTCTTTAATATCTCATGAGAAAAATTTTGTATGGACATAAAAAGTTTTTTAATTTCCAAGCAACCAAAAACGAGAAAAAATTTTATTTTTGGTCATTTTTTAACTTGATTTTTACTAACGGAAAAATCTTTAAGCTGACGCCCTATGCTCCAACAGCAGATGTTGGAAATCACATATATCTAAGCTTAAAGAGAATTCCTTGACGTTCATCTCGAATCAAAGATCTTTAGCTTTCATTAAAATTTTCCACTCTTTCAAAGCGGTTTCTGATGCAACACTGTATCAAATTTATTCTCTTTTCAAACGCTTATCTAACAAAGCTCATTATGCTTAAGCTCTACTGTACTTTGTATGCTTACCACTCTAAAATGGTGTAACTCACGTGCGTGTGTGTGTGTGTGTGTTTGTATAAGTGTGTGTTTGAGTTGGCTTTTGTTACAAATTTTGAAAATTTGTAGCTGTAGTTGTTGCCGCAATTCAGTTGGGTTTGTGCAGAGCCTTTGTTTGCAGCACCATTGAGTGCTTACCAATGCTAGGTGTTTTCCACATGCAACATACACACTGACACACACTAAGGCATACACACAGATACTTACTAACACATAGTCAAACACTCCGCACATGGCGCCTCGTATCGTATCGAGTGGCACACATACTTTGCATATAAATCATTTTCCATTGTGGGCAATGGCAAACGGCAATGCGCTTATGAAATATTTCGTTTGTTTAATGTTGCAGCAGCTTAAAGCAAGCACACATACGGATACAAAAAAAACACACACAGATACACGGATACACACAGATACAGATACAGGCGTAGGCAAGTGCACTAATTAAAAACGGTAAAAGCAAAACAAAAAAGCCAACCCAATCAAACAGGTCGATGCACAACAATGCGCTGCCCAAAATCGCATACACAACAACACCAATGCCAACAACAACACCAACGCCACACACCAACACATACCCCACACATACCCACACACACCCACAGAGATGTTGCATGCCACTGACTTGAAAACAATGCAATGCTTTGTGGCTGTTTGTCCATCCATCCATCCGTTCGTCCTTCCATCGGTCCATCTGTATGTGCGACCACGCACTGAAGCGCAAGCAACAGGATGAATTTGTTAAACAACACATGAAGAGCAACTGCATCATACCCCTCCCTACCCAGCCCCTACCATCCCCCAACGCTTGCTACGAAAAGTGAAAAATGAAAAGCTCATTCGCCCTATCAAGTGACATCATCAATTTCAGTCTATTTTGTCCAACCAGCCAGTCCAACTAGGCAACTGCTGCTTTGCTCCTCTGCTCTGTTTTGCCCAAAAGCGAGTGTGCAAGAGCATCCAAAAAAATACAAAAAAGGAGCAACACCAAGGCAACGTCCAAAGGACATTAACACTTCAGTCGCAACGCCGCTTGCATGAGCTACATTCCACAATGAAGCCAAGTGCAGTCAGTAGAAATCTCTCTAGCTCAATCTCTCTCAGCTCTGCTTTTGGCATTCAAGTACTTAGGAGTTACTTCTCACAATGAGCTCCCAATGATGTCAACCCGAAATTGAATGATTGCAGGTCTTCAGCAGCAATCAGTTGGCCAAGTTAAGTAGGGACAGCAGTGCTAAGGACTCGGCTAAGTCTCGAGAGGCGGCTAATTGAATTTTTGGGTAAGCGCAAGGTTACTTGAGATGGGAATGGATTAATTGATTCAGTGGAACTGTTTTGAGACGATGATTGGGCGTGAATTCACAAGGACCGCTGCTTGGGAAAATATCTCTCAAAGACAAAGCAAGGTTAAATCGGCGGAAGATTGATTTTAAATCGAAAATATAAATTGCTACGGATTGATTGAATTGAAGGACTGTCTAATCTTATATCTATTCGTCGAAAGATTCTTATAAAGTTTTATTAAGATTAAAGGTTTCATACCAAGTTTTCTAGATCTTTTGTTATCCTTCTACAAACTCCTCCTGTCAACTGAACGAAATTGGAGAGAACTCTACAAAATCTATAAAATTTATTGTAGCTTCCCAAAACTGCAAATTTATTTTATTTCTAATTTTTACTAAACCCACTTTGTAATTTGAGTTTGAGTGAGAGATGCTAATCCCTAAAGAACTCCCTTTTTTAGAACGTTGTGGTTTTTGACCTTTCTCTCTCTCTTCGAAGAGTGGGGTTCATTCAACCACAAAAGCTTCCTCCCAAGACCACAAACATTGCTAGACTTATTGCTCTAACTAAGTTCGTTTTATACAGCTTTTTAAATTCCAATTCAGTCTCCCACCCCGCATACCGAAACTAACCTTCTAAGTAAATGCCACCCCCCTGTTGGGAACTTGGAACTGGCTCCCATTCTAAAATTTAATGTGCACATTTTTGTTCGAGTAAATATTTGTGTATGTCCGCAACTTTATCCAATTTAATTTAAGGGTAGTTTGTCTTACAGCTCATCGATTTTATAATGAAGCAATAACAAAGTCAAACAGAATGTATTGTTTTAGACAACGGGGTATATTTCAACCACCACCAAAAAGAACTTAAAAAATAACCAACCCCCCTGTGGAGCTGGGGATGTAACCCTGGCAGGCACTTAGGCCCGGTTTACTTGGCAACATGTTAATGGAGTTATATTAATAAAAAATAAAAAAAAGAATCTGGCCATGTCAACAGTTTTTTTAGCATATTGAAAGTTTTACATTAAATATAGCAATTTATGAGTGGAGCTTATTGGAGCTGTCAGCTGAAAGGGGAACTGGAACTGGAACCGTTTGAGCTGCTAAATGTGGCAAACTGCTGTGGGAAATGGCTCTAACCGGCTAAATGGATATGGCTTGTAATTTTTTAGCTAAGTAGTGGCACCTTTTTTTTTAAGACCCTTAAGCCCAACTGCCGCAGCTGAGCTAAGCTACAATTTGTGCAGCTTCACCAAATTTAGATACACTGTCGGGCAAAAGTATTCGTACTAAAAATAATTATTTCAAAATATATTGTAAATCTTAAACGTTTGGAGCTATTGTAAGTTAAATAATTTATAATTATTAGAGAAAACGTGGCTAGAAGCAAAAACCTTACTTTTTATATCAAAAAGGACATGTTGGATTTTCCAGACACTATAGACGCTTTTTAAAATAGAATACATATATAAGTCCAGTGGCTTTCAAATCTTTTAAATACAAAAAATATAGTTTTTCTAGCTTAAAGAACTAGCTTTTTTGCACAAAGATCCATTAACTCAAAATTATAAAATGTTATTTTTCTGGCTTAAAAAACTAGTTCAATGGAAAAAATATTTCTTGGCTTAAAATTAGCAAATGTTGTAAGTCAGTTGATTTTTTAAGGCTTAAAAGGAACTAGTTCGATATTTCAGATACAATAAAAATGTCTGTAGTTCGAACGGCTTTAAAATCTTTTTTTTTACAAGCAAGTTTGTTAATTCTTCTGCCTTAAAGAAATAGTTTCTTTACACAAAGGTCCTTAAGATTAGAACCAGTTTCAAAACCAGTTTGTTAGATTTTCCGGCTTCAAGAAATATTTCATTACAACAAAG